>CAUYTI010006004.1:0-38049 GCA_963575145.1 Galago senegalensis | reverse complement strand
CAGGCGCCCGCCACAACGCCTGGCTAGTTTTTGGTTGCAGCCGTCATTGTTGTTTGGCGGGCCCGGGCTGGGGATTCTAACCTGCCACCTTAGGTGTACGTGGCTGGCGCCTTAGCCGGTTGAGCTATAGGCGCCAAGCCAGGAGGTTTCTTTAGGAAGGAGATAATTTATGAAGAAAAGAGATTTCTTTAGCTCATAACTCTATAGGCTGGAAGGCTAAAGACTGATCCGCTGTGCCTGGTGAAGGCCTCAGGGGGCTTCAAATCATGGCAGAAAGTGAAAGGGGTATAAGTGTGGGCAAGCAGATTGCCTGGTAAGAGAGGAAGCAAGAGAGAAAACCTCCATAACAACTCTCTCCCAGAGCACTAACCCATTCCCTCAATCTAGAACTCACCCACGGAGAGGTGGCATTAATCTATTCCTGAGGGATCCACCCCCATGACCCAAAGGCTACCACTAGGTCTCACCTTCCAACAGTGCCACATAGGGGATCTATTTTCAACATGCATGTTGGTGGGGACATGCTGCATCCAAACTGTAGTGACAACGAAATCCCCATTTAGTTTAAACATATATATATATATATATATTAAAAACTGAAAGAAAACATACCAAGATAATGAGGTTTCATTGACAGAGAGGTCATAAGCAGTTTTAATTTTACCAAATGTGATATTTTCAAATTTTCTACAATTATCATCTATTATTTGGTAATGGAGGGGAGCTTTAAAAGTGATTTCCACAAAAGCCCCTTGAATTCCCAAGCTATTTTGTAATACATTAAAGATCGTACAATACATCGAAGGGTTGAAGGCCAACGAGATGAAAATGAATATATCCACAGTTACAAGGTGATTTCACAACAGACTTTGGGTAGAGAGATGGAAAACACTGGGATCTTCCCTATCTAGTGTGGACCCAAGTTGGAAAACCCCAAAGTCATCCGTATTTTGATTACTGGATTTGACTTGGTATGCTTTGCCTCCCAAATACTGATTGACTGATGAATATTAAATGTAATCTAAAAAAAAAATGTGATCTGCATCCCTCTCACTGAGCAAGCGAGAGCCATCCTGGTGTGATATCTGGCCAGGGCTCATCCATAGTGGAATCCATAGTGTATCCTTGGGTAGTGGGTGGGAGAAACAGAGCCTCGGGCAGTGGTCCACAGCAGTGCCTCACCCCTCCATGCTGTATCCCTAACTCCACTCCTTATGCCATCCTGTCTTTTCCTTTCTTCTAACTGTTACTTCTTTGGAGAAACTGCTTTAACATTTTCTCACTGTCTGGGTTTGCACTATATTAATTTGTGCTGTGTGGATATGTATTTCTTTTTTTATTTATTTAATTTTGTCTATGTGTTTCTGTTTTCTATGTATATTGGGGTGATGGTCAGTGTTTACTCCATTTGCAGCTCATTGGAAGCAGAGCTGTGTATAGCCCATTGTTCTCCCCACCCCACCCCCAACTGGGCATT
The DNA here is from genome assembly GCA_963575145.1 of Galago senegalensis. Lineage (NCBI taxonomy): Eukaryota > Metazoa > Chordata > Mammalia > Primates > Galagidae > Galago > Galago senegalensis. Next base: position 36,572 of record CAUYTI010006004.1, on the reverse strand, counting down.
CTCTGAGATGAGAGAACAGGTCAGCCTCCCTCAGGCCAGGAGTTCTCTGAGGGTACACTATGTTCATCTTTTGATTGCAAGGTCTCTGAGTACAGAGGCTGGCCCAGTATCAGCAGCCTCTGGTCCAGGGATAATGTCTGATCCTCTCTCCTACAGGCCCCTTCAAGCCCTGTGAGCACCTCTTTGAAAGCTGGGGCATCCGCCTGGCAGTGTGGGCCATCGTGTTGCTCTCCGTGCTCTGTAATGGGCTGGTGCTACTGACCGTGTTTGCCAGTGGGCCTGTCACCCTACCCCCAGTCAAGTTTGTGGTAGGTGCAATTGCAGGTGCCAACACTTTGACTGGAATTTCCTGCGGCCTTCTAGCCTCAGTTGATGCTTTGACCTTTGGCCAGTTTGCTGAGTATGGAGCACGCTGGGAGATGGGGCTGGGCTGCCGGGCTACTGGCTTCCTGGCAGTACTCGGGTCCGAGGCCTCCGTGCTGCTGCTTACCCTGGCTGCAGTGCAGTGCAGTGTCTCTGTCTCCTGCGTCCGGGCCTATGGGAAGGCCCCCTCCCTGGGCAGTGTTCGAGCAGGGGCCCTGGGCTGCCTGATGCTGGCAGGGCTGGCTGCAGCCCTGCCCCTTGCCTCAGTGGGAGAATATGGGGCCTCCCCACTCTGCCTGCCCTATGCTCCACCTGAGGGACAGCCAGCAGCCCTAGGCTTCGCCGTGGCCTTAGTGATGATGAACTCCTTCTGCTTCCTGGTAGTAGCCGGTGCCTACATCAAACTCTACTGTGACCTGCCAAGGGGCGACTTTGAGGCCGTGTGGGACTGCGCCATGGTGAGGCATGTGGCCTGGCTCATCTTCGCAGACGGGCTCCTCTACTGCCCCGTGGCCTTCCTCAGCTTTGCCTCCATGCTGGGCCTCTTCCCTGTCACGCCTGAGGCCGTCAAGTCTGTCCTGCTTGTGGTGCTGCCCCTGCCTGCCTGCCTCAACCCACTGCTCTACTTACTCTTCAACCCCCACTTCCGGGATGACCTTCGGCGGCTCTGGCCGCACACAGGGGCCCCAGGGCCCCTAGATTATGCTGCAGCCAGTGAGCTGGAGAAGAGTTCCTGCGATTCCACCCAGGCCCTGGTGGCATTCTCTGATGTGGATATCATTCTGGAAGCTTCTGAAGCTGGACAGCCCCCTGGGCTGGAGACCTATGGCTTCCCCTCAGTGACCCTCATCTGTCAGCAGCCAGGGACCCCCAGGCCAGAGGACAGCCATTGTGTAGAGCGAGAGGGGGCCCTCTTTGGGAACCCGCAACCCTCCATGGATGGAGAACTGTGGCTAAGGGCAGAGGGAGCTTCATCAGCAGCTGGAGCCTCATCAGTGGGTGGGAGCTTGCGGCCTTCTGGTTCAGCCTTTGCCTCACACTTATAATCCCTCTCCATTCTTCTCTTTCCGTCTCTTCCTTCCCCTCCCCCCATGAATGATGGCTGCTTATAAAATAAATACAACCAAAACTCAGTAGTGTGATCTGTAGTAAGGTGGTCCAATCCCTGGTTCCACTGGTCTCTCTCCTGTGACCATGCCCAGTGAGTGCTTCTTAGCTTTGTTTCCCTTTGACCTTCCTCAGCTTCACCTTCGTGCTGGGCCTTTTCCCTGGTATGTCTGAAGCTGTGGGCCAGAGACCTGAAAATTTGTCTGCTTAAGGGAAGTGAGGGAAGTTAAAGACAGTGCAAGGTTTGGGGGCTGAGCAGGCCCAGGATCAGGGCACAGTGGACAGGGAGACCTCACAGAGAAAGGCTTGGAAGGGGACTACCAAAGGTATTTAGGCATCTCTCCTTTGACTCATGGATAGGATATACAATGTGTCTTGTCCCATTAATCTTGATATACACCATGCAAAAGACTTCTATTAAAATAAGTTGGAGATTATACTTTGGAAGAGATTATACTTTGTGTCCCTTTCTTAGAGACTCATAGTATTTTTTTTTCTCTTGAGACAGAGTCTCACTATGTCACCCTCCGTAGAGTGCTGTGGCATCCCAGCTCACAGCAACCTCAAACTCTTTAGCTTAAGAGATTCTCAGCCTCTCAAGTAGCTGGGACTACAGGCACCCACCATAACACCTGGCTGTTTTGTTGTTGTAGTTGTCATTGTTGTTTGGCAGGCTTGGGGCGGGGTTTGAACCCACCACCTCTGGTGTATGTGGCTAGGACCCTAGCTGCTGAGCTACAGGCCCCAAGCCAAGACTCACAGTATGTTTTAGCATAGTAAAGATCTTGAGAATTCCTTCAGTAATAAAATATATTGAACCTTGGTTTACCTAGTTCCCCAAATTATTTGATGGCAGGTTTTTGTTTGCTTATGTGGTTTTCATGAACTAACTACTAATGTCACAGCGCTTAGCTCTGTTCTGTTGCAGAGAGCTCATCTCTGTGCCACCCAGTGACATCCCAAGATGCCACCATTTCCTGAAAGCCTTGATTCTAGGAGTTCAAGCTGGGGTGAAGTGCCAGAGGTAACTAATGATTCCATCAACCAGGAAAGACTCTCAACACTCTAGCCATCTTCTCCTACCTAGAAAGGATGAGGGTGTGATTCCTGGATCCTGGAAGGATGCATACAGGAAGTGTGTGGCCATCTGGGTTCCCTCTGGCACTGAGTTGCCTCCCTATGGTTCACAATCAGATGCCCCCTTCTACCTCTTGCCACAAGCTAGGTCCTGCCTTCCCATCTCAGGTCCTGCCTACTCTGTGGGACAGGGAGACCTTAGCCAGAAAGAGGAGGGATATTTTTAATTGTAGGTATTGCATTTAGGAAACATTGGAGGTATCTGGGACCCCTGAGTACCACCATAGGACTCTGCCCAGGTCAACAAACTGATCCTTTTGCCTCTCTCCTCATGATCTTTCTACCTTATGGTTTACCAAATGCCCCTGAGTGTTTCCAGAGCACCTGCCCCTTGCCCAGCTCCAAATACACACAGACATACACATTCAATGTCTGGGTAAGGAGGTAAGAGCTGGGGTAGTTACCTTGCAGACATATAACGTGACTCTTTCAGATGTAAAAAGAGAATCCAAGATGCAGGAAAGGGCAAGACTTGTTCCAAGATGCAGGAAAGGGCAAGAGCACCCTAAAATCAGCCACATCAGGAGGACAGGAGTCTAGACTCCCAAACCCAAATGGAACACAGTCCTCCTCCTGAATTCTGGCATGGTCTTTAGCCAGCCCTACCCCAAGGGGCTCCACCATTAAAACTTCCCCCAAGAAAGTCCTTCTGGTTTCCTAGTTCCAGTTTCTGCAGCTTGGCTTCTCCACTATCTCCCTGCTGCCCCAATTCTTAGTGGAAATTCAGACACAGGTCAACATGTCTTGAATAGAGGGATGAGGCAGAGACCATGGATGGAACTTGACACATTTCTAAATCTTGTCTGACTAGTTGAGTAGGAGTCTAACAGGCTCTGAAGCTGAATATGCTAGTTTACAATCCCTGAAACTTAGGGTCCTAGCATGGGGTCAGTTTCAGAGTGGCCATTCCCTAAATGATGGTGGATTTATTTATTGATTTTTTCTTTGAAAGCTCCTGATCTCCCAATTTCTCCGGGGCTAATCAAGAGCCCCTGATGGAAAGGGTTTGCTATACTTTGGGTACTGAGACTTGGTGACTTTTATCACAGAAAGAAGTTCTCTGAGATACCTCAGGGATGACAAAATAGTTATGATTTGGGGAAGCCCTGACTTCTAAAAAGTCACCCCAGATCCTTCCTCACTCCCCCACCTGCTATGTGATCACTGTTGTCCTGGGAGTTAGGGGAACCAGCATTGATGTGGAACACATTGGCCATGTATTGTAGATTACAGGTAGCCTCTTTAATAAAAAGGGGTCAATGCTTCAATAAAAAGCTCTAGTGTAGTGCTTATTACCTGCTTCTAAAAGTCCAAGGATCTGCTGATCAGAGTAGCATCTGCTGGCTTTCTGGTCAAAGAAGAGTGGGGATAGGGAGTGGAGGTATTTGTCATGAATAATTTTCATTATTCAAAAAAATCTAGTAGATCTTATACATTTACCTAAAATAAGGCTGCCCAGTAAAGTTTCTTTGTTTTTGACTGAAATTCTAGCAAATCAGTATGTTACTCCTTTGGTTATCTCCAGTATGATTAGTAGATTATGAAGATTGTGTATGTCTTTGATCTCGAAACCAAACATCAAATATTCAGTGCATGTAAATGCATTTTATTTGATTGGCAAAATCTTCCAACATGGTGTCCCTGGGGAGAATTCTACCCAAGGGGACTGTGGAGGTAGAACTATTGAGAACTGCTACTATGTATTGTCTTGGGTTCTATGTGCTATGCCTTGGCAACTGGTGCCAACCACAATCTCCTCTCAGATTTGTGAAGAACTTCTTAGGGTAGACCATGGTTTTTACATGCACCTCTGAACACCCTAAGAGGAAAGTCCAAAAGTATCAGAGCTCAGGGCTGGGCATGGAAGCTCATGCCTATAATCCTAGCACTCTGGGAGGCCGAGGAGGGTGGATTGCCTGAGCTCAGGAGTTTGAGACCTGCCTGAGCAAAAGCAAGATTCCCATCTCTGAAAATAGCCAGGCGCTGTGGCAGGCACCTATAGTCCCAGCTACTTGGGAGGCTGAGGCAAGAAAATTGCTTGAGCCCAAGAGTTTGAGGTTGCTGTGAGCTATGACATCATAGCATTCTACAGAGAGCAACAAAGTGAGGCTCAGTCTCAAAAAAAAAAAGATGAAAAATATCAGAATTGAGATTTGAACACTATGTATTAACAGAACCTCTGGCTGGGCCTTCCTCTTGCTTTCCTCTTCCCTCCTCTAGCTCCCAACCTCCTTCTAGTTTCTCTTTCCAGGAATAAAACGTTTAAAGAGTAAGGGAGGGGAAGAAGGAAGAGCTGCCAACAGTTAGTAGGTCTGAGTAAGTGAGGATCATGGGAGAGCTAGAACCCTGATCCTATCTGGCACCACCTCTTCTAACTACCTCTGCTCTGTTTTAATGAGTTCTTCCACCTATCACTCCCCACCCCTAACCACTTCTAATTTCAGTCCCATGCCCTCTCTAGGTGTATGAAATGTAAGAATTGTTAAGATGTAAATATTTGGATTCTTCTGTATAATAAAGCACCAGTGAAGTACCACACATGTCCCTTAGCTCCTTTTTGCTGTTCTGGGAGTGATATGGGTGGGGACTGCTTTGAGAGAGGAGTGATCAGAGTATCAAGACTCTTCTTTAGCCTGTTTTCTGAGTTCTGGGACATCTGAGGTAAAGTTTGGAGTATTCGCCATTAATTCCATTCACCCATAATGACGTATCTTTTGTGTGCTTCACTCTGGGTTAGACATGGAATAGTCTAAAGAAAGCAGTGAGCAGGTTGGGCTTTCCATTACTCAGACCCCAAATACCCTCTCAGACCCAAGCCTACCAGAGGGGTTTCCTGATACTGTGAATCCCAAAGGATCAACTTGCTTTCTTCTCCTTGAGTGAACTTCCTACCCACTCTCTGCCTAGGGAATCTTCTCCCCCAAGCCTTGCTTCAGAATGGGATGATGCCCCTAACAGAACCAAGCAGCCCCTTCTCAAGGTAAGGGAAAGAAATTGAGTTCAATAAAAACCTGCAGTCATGGGAACAAGATGCTAACTCCAGACCCCAAACTGGTATCAAGTCCTTCCTGGCCTAGTGCCTGACTCCCTTTCAAGAGGATAAACGGTGCCCTCATGAACACCTGTCCTCCACTCTTCTTGAAAAAAAGAGCATTTTTTTCCCTCTACCCTTCTGGCCCAACTCCAGGGAAGGCCATTTCCTCAGCTGTTCTGTTAGACTGGATTAAGAGGAAGAAACCTAGGAGCTAACTCAAGTAAGTGTGTAAATGTATTTTTCTCGAGAGGATACATGTGGAACACTAAGGGAGACATAATCTCAGCAAATCCAAGACTAGGAGCAGCAGTGAGGCTGGATCTGTGCTATCTGAAGCCAGAGGGTCATTTCGGATCTGAGGCAGCTTTCAGAGTTCTGACCAGTGGGGATCTATGATTTATCCCTCTGGTGCTGGCTGGAAAGAGAAAATGGAAAAAAAAAAAAATCCCTCTGGTGCCCACATTAGCAGGTTCAGCCACTCTCTGGAGGCTTGTTGGATCTACCCGCTTCTCAACCACAATCAACTGCTCCTAACCCACCTCCTTTTGTTTAAAAAGCTTTTTATAGGCCAGGCACCATGGTTCACACCTGTAATCCTCCCACTCTAGGAGGCAGAGGTGGGTGGATTGCTTGAGGTCATGAGTTGGAGACCAGCCTGAGCAAGAGCAAGACACCTGTGTCTAAAAATAGCCAAGTGTTGTGGTAGGTGCCTGTGGTCCCAGCTACTCAGGAGGCTGAGGCAAGAGGATTGTTTGAGCCCAAGAGTTTGAGGTTGCTGTGAGCTACAACACCACAGAACTCTACCCAGGGTGACAAAGTAAGACTCTGTCTCCATTAAAAAAAAAAAAAAGGAAAAGAAATCTTTTTATAAATTTAATTTTTGATTAAGTAATACATTCACATGGTTCAAATAACATGTGTTTTCTCCCTCCTCTCCTTTCCCCTATTTGTTCACTCCCTAAACCTTCACTGGTTACCACTGTTAGAACAGAATCCATACAATTGATTCTGGAGTCAAGCCTCAGTTTGAATCCCGGACTTACCATTAACAGCCAGTTCTTCTTAGGTTTGACTCAAACTGTCTGGGAATGAGTATAATAATAGTACCTAAACTCTGTAGGTTATTTAAAAGATTTTTTTTTTCCTTTTTGCAGTTTTTTTTTTTTTTTTTTTGCTGGGGCTGGGTTTGAACCCACCACACCCAACTCCTTTGAGCCACAGGCGAGGCCCGATTTTTTTTTTTTTTTGAGACAGAGTCTCACTGTGTCGCCCTTGGCAGAGTGCTGTAGCCTCACAGCTCACAGCAACCTCTAACTCTTGGGCTTAAGCAATTCTCCTGCCTCAGCCTCCCAAGTAGCTGGGACTACAGGCGCCCACCACAATGTCTGGCTATATTTAAAAGATTCTAAAAGGCTTTTCATGTAAAAACTTTAGCTTAGTGCCTGAAAATAACTTCTAGGTCCAGAGAGAACCTAGAACAGTGTTTTTCAAACTTTTTTTTTTTTAATAAGAGGAAGGGCTTTATTCATTGGCCGGGAGCCTATGGCATAGATTTCCAAATGGCCGTGCTCCTCAAACTTTTTTATCTCATGTCACACTTGAACCTGTAGTGAAACGTCCACGGCACACTTAAGTTATATTGATCAAAAAAAAGATAATATATATATATATATATATATATTTACTATGCTTTGAACTTCTTTTGCAAACAATTAATGATCTTTAAAATTTTTTGCAGCACACCTAAGATCCTTTCACAGCACACAAGTTTGCTGTGGCACACCAGTTGGAAATCAGTGACCTAGAGACCAAGAACTCACCCCCTAGAGAAAGTTGCTTCTGATGGGAGTTTGAGGGAAGGAACCCCCAGAGTAGGTCATTTTTTAAATCTCAGTTTCAGGGTCCTGATAAGGAAGGCAATGGAAGGAAGGGAACACAGTTCAGTGGGATGTGGGTCCAGGGAAAAGATGACTAAAGAAAAAAAAGCACACAAAGAGGAGAAACCCTGTAGTAGGGGTGGAAGGGAGACACTTTGGATAACTTGTCATCCCTGATATAAACTGAGAGTTGGAGAGTGGGATGGATGCTCTCTGGGGACCATAGCAGAAGGCAGGGGGGGCTGGCCAAGTGGAATGTGTTGTTTCTGTGCATAGCCATCACCCCAGCCTCTCGCAGGCTTCACTGGCAGCCTGGTGTAGTCCAGAACTGCAAGATGCCTTGCAGCCAGTCATCCTGGGGAGCAGGTTCTGAAACCACAGCCCCACACCCTCTCCTGTCCTTCCCTCCCTCAGGCTGCCCCAACCTAAACAAGACAACCTGGGCAGGGGGGCCACACACTGATGGAAAAATACACACTTGGCTGGAAAAGAAGCTTTATTTGTATGTGTTGAATTCCCGCAGCAGCCAGAGGATAAATAGCTTGTTCCAGCCTCAGCTCAGTCTGCCCACAAGGTGGGTGGTAAAATCTGTTCTTATTTAAATTGCTTTTGGGGAGAGGTGGAGAGGGAAATTGGGGGCAGCAGAAGAGGGGAACTTGGAATCTGCAATGTTTACATGATCAGTCATGGATGTCATCTCTCTTTAATTAGGGGTTTGGAGTTGAGAAACTTTGCTCAGCTTGCTTATCCCAGGAACACAGCAGATTGGCAAGTAGGCAGGGGGCAGAACAGCTCCTTAAGGCCCACCTATGGGTAGATTGCTGTCTTCATCCCCCTGCTAAGCACTCAATAAATGTCAGCACCGTGCCAGGCCCTGTACTGGGTGCTTTACATGCATCATTGCATTCAAATTTTCTAAGTACCATCATTATTCTCATTTTACAGAGGCAACCCTCTCTGGTCCCTCTCCCCAAATAAAGATTGCATAGAGCACTAAGGTCACACAATGGGTAAGAAGTACTGCCAGGGCAGGAACCAGGTCTTCTTGACCAAAGACCATGTTTTAACCCTTCTAATCCTTCTCTGGGCAGGAAGTGGGATCCTGGGCTTTTCTACTCTTCAAGCATATCACTTCTGTTCTCTAGTCCAAGTCCTCTGTATTTGTTAAGCCAGAGATGGATGGATGACTTTTAATAACTTTTGGCTGTGATATTTCTTGTGGTTAGAGCAGTAGTTCCTAACCTGAGGATCACAACCCACAGGAACTGTATTAAAGGGCCACGGCTTTAGGAAGGTTGAGAACCACTGGATTAGAGGAAAGAGTCCCTGTAGCCACTTATATCCCTGGGACTTTGAGTCACATGACATACACATAAATAGATAAATGCATTTTCAGATAGGTACAAGTGCTACAAAGAAAATTAATAATTTTCTAGGCTTCCCTAGATGGGATTCTGAAATAGCTACATTTGCGCTGAGACCATCATGGGGAAATGTAGGAGCAGAGGAACTAGCAAGTGTAAAAGCCCTGAAGTAGGAATGAGGTAGGTGTCTAAGAGATTGAAAGTAAGTCAGGGTGGCTGGAGTATGGTGTATGAGGGGTAGAGGGTATACAATGAAGATGGATAGATATAGCAAGAAGGAACCAGATGATGCAGGGTCTTACAAGCCAGGGGAAGAGACTGGATTTTCCTTCTAACTGCAAAAGGAAGCCACCTGGTGGGTTTTAAAGAGTGAAGCCAAATCTGAGTTACATTGTCTAAAGCAGCAGGTCGCAACCCACAAGAACCATATTAAAGGGTTGCAGCATTAGGAAGGTTGAGAACCACATGTCTAAAGATTATTTCTTGCTGCTGTGAGGAACATGGGACCATTAAGGGTCAAGGTCTGAAACAAGATAGAAGGCTGTAGCTATAGTGCTGAGACGATGGCAGATTGAACTAGAGCAGTGTTTTACAACATTTTTTTTTTTAATCTCATGGCACACTTGATCCTGTAGTTAAACTTCTGTTGGACACTTAAATAATGTGATCCCTAAAAAGAATTTAAAGAAGAATATACTTACTCTGCTTTGAACTTCTTTCAAAAATAATTTAATTAATGATTTGAAAAAATTTTGCAGCATCTTCTCACAGTACACCAGTATGCCAAGGCACACGGGTTGAAAATCAACGAACTGGTTTTAGAGGTGGAGGCAGGGAGAAGTAGCTGACAGAGCTGACCACATTTGGTAAGAGGTTAGATGTGTAGAGGAGTTTTTATCCTGTAGGAGGTACTCTTTCTCTACAACTACCCCCTTCTAAATCCATCTTTCCTTTCATATCTGGGTTTAACCCAGACCAATCAGCACATGGCATTTCCCTGGCCATAGTGATTGTTTTCAGGGTGGTCTAATCACAGGAACTTTTGTTCCATGGGAAATAGAGCCCTCTGTCCTGCTAGGTGTGAATAAGAAAGCATGAAGCCATGCCTGCTGCTGGTAGTCAACCTAGGAGGAAAAGAAACTTAGGAACAGCCTAAGAGAAAGCTGATGCTCTGAATGGCAGATGGAAAGATACAGAGACCTTGATGATACTGTTGAGCCTCTAAATCTACCAACCCAGATGTTCACCCTATCCCTGGACTTTTTGTGAGCAAATGCACTTCCTTTATTATTGCCAGTCTGAGCTGGATTTCACTCACAACTAAAAAACAACCTAATTGATACATAAAATCAGTAGTTCTCAACCTTCCTAATGCCAAAATGTATTTTCATTGTTAAAGAGCGGCCACGGTGGCGCCTGTGGCTCAGTGGGTAGGGTGCTGGCCCCATATACCAAAGGTAGCGGGTTTGAACCTGGCCCTGGCCAAACTGCAACAAAAAATAGCCGGGTATTTTGGTGGGTGCCTGTAGTCCCAGCTACTAGGAAGGCTGAGGCATAAGAATCACCTAAGCCCAGAAGTTGGAGGTTGTTGTGAGTTGTGATGCTATAGCACTCTACTGAGGGTGATAAAGCGAGACTCTGTCTCTAAGAAAAAAAAGGGGGCTGTGACCCACAGGTTGAGAACTGCTGTACTAAACGGTATTTAGGAACCCCAAACCTGACTTAAGTATGCTTGACTATAGATGATAAGTCTGGAATAAAAATTCCTGGAAATTAAAAAGAGAACACTAATTTTGATAAGTAGATTCAAGAATTCCATAGAAGTTAGAAATTCATATTTTCAGCTTATGTCTTCATCTGTCATTAATGGATTATATATATTCATACTCCTTATCTTCTTTGCATAAGTCCAGATACTAGATTTGCTATATGGCAGGCTGCTGCAGCATAAAGGGTACAAGGTAATTCATAGATGGATAAATGGAAACTGCCTACTCAGATGCATTTTATGGGCACGTGCCTGGCCGATAAAATCATCATTGCTATGCTGGGATATGAAGAGTGATATTACACTCAGATTTCTCTACCAGAGCAAATATAATACCTATATTCCTCAAAGTCTTTCATGTGGCCCAGGTAACCTCTTCCAATATCAGTTTTTGCTCAAATCTATTATGTCTGTCACTTAAACAGAACTATAAGGACTAATCAAGTATATTATAAAATCATGAGTAGTTATTCCAGTTTGGCTCTAATTGTTCAGAGTAGTACCTGCCATAAAATGAAGCGAGGGAGAGGAAGGGATTATAACTGTCCCTACTTAAATTTGTTTGCTGATTTGGTTAATCCCATGTCTGACTTCTCACCATTACATTCTCAAACGCTAGTACAAACTTGGCACACAGCAGGTGTTCAATAAATATTTGAACAAATCAAAGTTATACCACAGTAATTCTGACCAGCTATGTAAACCACAAGAAAGTATAAGCTGCAAAACAAAAAAAACAAACAAAAAATTAACAAAAGGGCATATTACCTTCTTCCCACATTATTTTAAGACCTTTACAAAGCTAGAATTCCTGAAAGCCTGGGGGTAACTGAATTGTTCCTAATAGCTATTTTACATCTCTGTCAAACATTCAGTGTCACTAGTGATGGTGTTAAGTTGAAAGATAAAGGACAATTCCAAATATTTTAACATTCTGATTATATAGCTCTCTAGCCAGTTCACTCCCAGAACCACATTCAGGATAAACATACTCAACATTAAATGATTATTTATTTTTCAGGTTTAAAAGGTTTCAAAATACATATGTACAAGATAAATAAAACAAACTACACTGAGAATCACTGTAGAGCAGAATACATAAATATACAGGGTCTTTTATAGGACGCAAAAAATTATATGTCATCAAATACAAAGAAAAACATTCAAGGAAGGCAAGAAAATTAGACCACCTTGGCAAAGGATGTATTAACAAGATGGACCAGGACAAATCCTTAAACATCAGGACAAAATTTCTTTTCTATGCCTCCTAGCTGCCTGGCTTTCCTTTTCTGTGTTGAGTTGTGTACTTCAGAATCAGCATCAGCCTTTGGTAGATTATCAAGCATCTCTTCTTTATTGGCCTAAAATAAGGTGGAGGAAAAAGAAATACAATGATGTTCACACAAATGCCAAGATGACGAAAAATGAAGCCCTATGATATTTCCAGGTACTTATCTGTTGCAAGATTTATCTGTACACATTATATTGTGCATATAATAGTCCCTCTAAAAACATCTTCTTTGTTTTAATTTTTCTTTTTTCTGAGACAGTCTCACTTTGTGGCCCTCAGTAGAGTGCTATGATGTCTTGGGCTCAAGCGATTCTCTTGCCTCAGCCTCCTGAGTAGCTGGGACTACAGGCACCTGCTACAACACCTGGCTAATTTTTTTTAGAGATGGGTGTCTCACTCTTGTTCAGGTTGGTCTCTAATTCCTGAGCTCAGGCAATCTACCTGCCTTGGCCTCCCAGAGTGCTAGGATTATAGGCGTGAGCTACTATGCCTTTCTTTTTATAAGTAACACGATTGCTACTTTATCAGAACCTGAATGTTAGGCTGGGTACGATGGCCCATGCTTGTAATCCCAGCACCTAGGAGGCCGAGACAGGTGGATTGCCTGAGCTCACGTGTTGAGACCAGCCTGAGTAAGAGCAAGACCCCGTCTCTAAAAAATAGAGGTTGTAGTGGGTGCCAGTAGTCCCAGCTATTTGGGAGGCTGAAGCAAAAGACTCACTTAACCCCAAGAGTTTGAGGTTGCTGTGAGTTATGACGCCATAGCACTATATCAAGGGTGACAAAGTGAGACTCTGTCTCAGAAAAAAAAAAAAAAAAAAGAACCTGAATGTTATAATGTGTTCATTAGGATGCGTTAATCCCCAAGTTCCTGCAATTTGTATTTTGTTAAAGGAGGAAATTCTATCAACTTAAACTGGGCAAGTATTTCCTTCTCTTCTTTTTCCATGAATGGTCCCATGAGACATAAGTTTCCCTCTCCCTATTTCTGTAACTAGCCCATGCAAACATAGTTCCTTTACAGTGTTAAAAAGACAACTTGGAGAAAAAGAATCTGAGTCACCTTCTCTATCTCTGCTACCCCCAAGTATGATGCTGTCTGCCCTCTAGTGTTGCCAACGAATGGCAATATTAGGAAAAATCTATGTTGATTGAACTACTAGGCTATTTTGCTGAATACTTATTTATTTTATTTTTTATTGAGACAGAGTCTCACTTTGTCGCCCTTGGTAAAGTGAGCGGAAAACCTCAAACCCTTGGGGCTCAAACGATTCTCTTGCCTCAGCCTCCCTAGTAGCTGGGACTATAGGTGTCCGCCACAATGCCTGGCTTTTGCTTTTTCTTTTGGTTTGTTTAACCAAAAAAAACCCCACCAGCCCCAGAGCATGTGGCCGGTTCCCGGACCACTGAGCTATAGGCATCCAGCTTGAATAATTATTTTAGAAGGTTGCAATATGAGAAAAGATAAATTAGTCATTCTAGAGCAGAGTACAAACGTGGCAACCTAATAAACATTATTTACACAGACATAAATACATATGTTAATGAACTGACAATAAATAGCAAACATCATACCCTGTGTTTCTGTCTTGCATGCTTCTCTGTCCACTGCCTGGCATTCTGGAGGAAGACTGGCTTATTATATTTAAATTCTGAAGACTAAGATGAAATAAAAAAGAGTTAATGCAGAAAAAGTGATTTACATGGAGCACTGAAGATATAGAGAAAGCAGAATATGTGTTGCAGAGGAAATGGGGATACTTAACTATATCAGCCATGAGTGGGTCATCAGGGTTGGGTTCTGACATAAGTAGCTGAATAGAGGTCAACACAGTTGCAATGTTAAGGGATGGTCTCCAGGCACCCTTTATATAGACAGATAAATAGTTGTTCATATATTATAATGTGATACTCTAATTCAAGTTTTATAGATGAAAGAAACAGAATGGCAGAATCAATCATTTGCCCACACTTACTTTTGGTGGCAATTTGAGAACATCTAGACAAATCCTTCCAGCAGAATCAATGTTTGGATGATAAATTGGAGTGAGAAATCGGATCTGAGGAGGTTCAAACGGATACCTATGAATACACAGAACAGAGAATTTTCATTATAACATTGTATTATTGCTTTTTTTTTTAGAGACAAAGTCTCACGATGTTGCCCTCTGTAGAGTGCATCATAGCTCAGAGCAACCTCAAATTCCCGGGCTCAAGAGATTTGCTGGTCTCAGCTTCCCAAGTAGCTGGGACTACAGGCGCCCGACACAACACCTGGCTATTTTTAGTGATGGGGGTCTCGCTCTTGCTCGGGCTAGTCTTGAATTCCTGAGCTCAAGCAATCCGCCATCTCAGCCTCCCAGAGTGCTAGTATTACAGGTGTGAACCACTGTTTCCAGCCACATATTATTGCTTCTTAATACATTTTTAAAAGTTTCCTGAGCTTGGTGCCTGTGGCTCAATTGGCTAACGCACCAGCTGCATACACCTAAGGTGGCAGGTTTGAATCCCCAGCCCGGGCCCACCAAACAACAATGATGGCTGCAACCAAAAAATGGCTGGGTGTTGTGGCGAGCACCTGTGGTCCCAGCTACTTGGGAGGCTGAGACAGGAGACTCGGTTGAGCCCAGGAGTTGGAGGTTGCTGTGAGCGTGATGCCACGGCACTCTACCCAGGGGGATAGCTCGAGGCTCCATCTCAAAAAAAAAAAAGTTTCCTGGTTACTAATATATAAAAAAAATGTTGGTATTATACAAATATCAAGAAGACTGCCTTTGGGAAGCAAATATTCTTTCTTCCTATATTTTTATTATGAAAATTATAAACAATCAGAAAAGCTGAAATAGTAGTATTAAAAACACCCATGCACCCACCAATTGGAGTCAAATCACTTCCCCTTCTGAATGCTTCAGCATTTATCCCCTAAGAATAAGGACATTCTCCTAATACAATAGTAATACTAATATACTTAAAATTTTTTAAAAAATAATTCCCCTGGGCGGCACCTGTGGCTCAGTGAATAGGGCAGTGAATAGGTCGTAGGTTTGAACCTGGTCCCGGCCAAACTGCAACAAAAAAATAGCCGGGCCTTGTGGCAGCTGCCTATAGTCTCAGCTACTCGGGAGGCTGAGGCCAGAGAATCACCTAAGCCCCAGAGCTGGAGGCTGCTGTGAGCTGTGACACCAGGTCCTTTAACCACTACATGTAATGCTCTATCTTTTGCATTTCTGTCTTCTGTAATAACTGGATTTTACCCTATACCTTGAGAATCTAAATTATACTAACCTCTCAGGAATGATAACTTCCAGGTTGAAAACACCTTTTTCATAAGGTGTATTGGCCCCACCTAATATCTCTTAAGGAAGAAAAAAAGAAGGGAAAAAGTTAAGAGAATCAGATGACTTGAATTAACACATCATACTCTATGGTTCTAAAAGAGAAACGAAGTCTAGAATAATAATTCTCTCTCAGAGCTTTAACAAATACTCATGAAATGTACCATGATGCTGATGCACCCCAAAAGGTGATGGTGTCAAACAAAGCACACACAGAAAATCTCAAACTGAAGTTGCAAAATGTTGGCCACAAGACCAAATACAACATACCGAGTTGTTTGTTTGGACTGCGGGACTACCTATACTATTACCGTCATTTTGCATGTTTCCGATCTACCTCGAAGATATTTGAGATGTCATTTTTGTTGGTTTTCTTTTTGTTTTGTTTTGATACGATCTCAAGCTGTTGCCCTGGGGAGAGTACCATAGCATCTATCATTGCAAAAATAATTTTATGTTTGGGGTCACCACAACATGAGGAATTGTGTTAAAGGGTCGTGGCATTAGGAAGGTTGAGAACTACTGGTCTAAACACTGCTTCAGTGCTTTACGTCTAACCTATCAATCAGCAAAAGGTATAATAAAAAGCCAAAGAAGAAATGTCAACCGAACCTTTTATGAATGTAAACAAATTAGTGCAGAAAGAGTAGGGCACTCTGACCTTATAACTGTTCCCTACTTAAACTATACAAATGTTTGAAGTTCAGCACAACCTTCAATAGGGCCATGACTTTCATCATAGTTATCATATGATACCTACGAGCTCGCAGATCATCCATTTGGTCTTTATCTTGCCAGCATGTGATGCCTGGGGGTGGCTCTGTAGCTAACATGTGCAGCTCTCTCTTCAGACGTGAAGCTCTCTGCATGATCTCCAAGTAAAAGAGACCACAGGTGACTGCTCTACTAAGATACACTGGGGGAGAAAAAGGATAACCACGAAATAGTCAACAATAGAGACTGGAATTTTCAGCACACAGCTTCCATGTAGTGAAGGACAGATTCATCATTAATCTCTATTCTGACAAGGGAATCTGAGTTTTTTCCATTTCCTTCACGTGAACACTTTAGCCACTCAGGCAAATAAAGTTTTAAAGAACATAACAGAAAAGCAGAAAGTTCTACAAAACACAAAAATACTACGAGTTTTAAATTAATGTGTGGTGTTTCCATTGAACATGAGACCAGGATGTGTGTCTGATTTTGCCCACCACTATGTATATCCTTAGCATGCCTGGCATAGTAAGGGATTTGACAAGTGTTAACAGTGAGGAAATCTACATAAGCTTTGTAAAAGCAAAAGTGATAGATAGTCGATACTCTGAGATATTTATAAGCAAATGTTAAATGTCTGAGGTTCTCTCCAGGGATTATAGATTCTACATCCTCCCAATTCTTCAGAGATGACATTCCATCAATGATTCCATTTTTCTCTAGTATGTCCAATCTTCTCTTCTCATTTACCAACACTCAAAGTCTCTTTCATCTAAAACACCCACACGTGTATCTACTCAACAGCCTTCTCAACTTTAGTTCTCCAACTACTAACCAAAGGATACTAGTTCTTTGATAAGTGTTACAAATATTCCCCAGTTTGTGGCATGTCTTTCTACGTTATTCATGGTGTCTTCCAATAAACACAGCCTTAATGTAATGAATTTTTAAATCTTTTCCTTTACATTTGTACTTTCTGTATATTAAATTTTTCCTTATCCCCAAATTTAAAGATATTTTTCTACATATTCTTCAAATTTTTTTGTTTTGCTTTTCACACTTAAACTTTAAATGTATTAGGAGTTGATTATTCTTGTACCACTTATTGGAAAAGTCCATCAATTTCTGATACTACCATGAATTAAATTTCCATATATATGTGAATTTGTTTTGTCTCTTAAAAGTCACAAAAACTTTTGAACCAATATCCCATTGTTTCAATTACTATAGCTTATTTCTTTTTCTTTTTTTTTTTTTTTTGAGACAGAGCCTCAAGCTGTCCCCCTGGGTAGAGTGCCGTGGCATTACAGCTCACAGCAACCTCCAACTCCTGGGCTTAAGCAAGTCTCTTGCCTCAGCCTCCCAAGTAGCTGGGGCGGGGGGTTCGAACCAGCCACCTTAGGTGTACGTGGCTGGCGCCTTAGCGGGTTGAGCTATAGGCGCTGAGCCTTATTTTTCATTATTTAACTTTTCTAGTTTTATTGAGGTATAATTATCAAATAAAAACTGTTTATTTTTTTATCAAGTGATGATGAAAATTTTTTAAAAAATAATAAAACAAATAAAAGTTGTATACATTTAAGGTGTACAACACAATGTCTTACTACAGTTTATCCATCTGTTCTTTTTTTTTTAAGGGTGTCTTGGTTATACATTTTTCCATATAAATGTTAGAACCAGTTCATAAAAGTCCACAAATATACATGAAATTACAATCCAAATTCAAATAGGGTTTTGGGACTAGGATTGTAATTTCATTCACTTATATATCTTTTTTTTTGAGACAGAGCCTCAAGCTGCCCCCTGGGTAGAGTTCCGTGGCATTACAGCTCACAGCAACCTCCAACTCCTGGGCTCTAGTGAGTCTCCTGCCTCCGCCTCCCAAGTAGCTGGGACCACAGGCACCCGCCACAACGCCTGGCTATTTTTTGGTTGCAGCCGTTATTTGTTTGACAGGTGCGGGCTGGGGATTCAAACCCACCACCTTAGGTGTACGTGGCTGGTGCCTTAGCCGGTTGAGCTATAGGCGCCGAGCCCATTCACTTATATATCAATTTGGGGAGAACTGATGTCTTTATGATACTGAGTCCTAAGATCCATGAACATGATATATTTCAGTCTTTTTTTAAAACTTTATTCAAATTACTATAATTTTTCAGTCTTTTTTGATGCTTTCCAAAGGTTTTATAATTTTCTTTATAAAGCCTTACCTAATTTTTGTTAGATTTACTCCTAAGTACATTTTAGTTATCTTGACAAAAATACTATTTTCTATCTATTTCTTACTGATACATGTAAATATAATTGATTTTTAATCAAAACTTAATAGTAATAATTAATCTATTCTGAGGGAATAGGAGTAGTAATTCTTTTTCTTTTTTTACTCACCACTATACCAACGAGAAGGGCATAGTAATTCTACATAGCCAATCGTATTATCCACATAGTATCAGTTTATTTCTTCCCTCTAGAAAACTTTTCCTGCTTTCTAATCTGGCAATAACTTCTAGCACAATATTGAATAGATGAACTGACAGCTGGTGCTTGTCCAATTTCTAACCATAAAGGAAACGCTTTCAATACTATGCTTATCAGTAAGATTGGCCTGTAATTCTTTCTAATTTTGTCCTTAATGGGTATCAAGGTTATGCAAGCCTCCTAAAATTAGTTAGAAAGTGTTATCTCTTTTTTATACATCATGGATTAGTCTGGGAGAAAATTTGTTCCCAGGCTCCCTGAAAGAAGTCTAGCTGGTGCTGGTGTTTTCATTATAAGAAAATTCTTAACTACAATTTTTTTTCTTTCTTTCTTTCTTTTTGAGATGAAGTCTCACTCTGTTGCCCCAGGCTACAGTGCCATGGCATTAACCTAGCTCACAACATCCAACTCCTGGACTCAAGAGATCCTTCTGCCTCACCCTCCTGAGTAGCTGGGACTACAGG
The DNA here is from genome assembly GCA_963575145.1 of Galago senegalensis. Classification (NCBI taxonomy): domain Eukaryota; kingdom Metazoa; phylum Chordata; class Mammalia; order Primates; family Galagidae; genus Galago; species Galago senegalensis. The sequence continues at coordinate 17,640 of CAUYTI010006004.1, read as the reverse complement.
CAACTGTCACAACACCCAGTTAATATTTGTATTTTTAGTAAAGATAAGGTCTCGCTCTTGTTCAGGCTGGTCTTGAACTCCAGAGCTCAAACAATCTTTCCACTTTGGCCTACCAGAGTGCTAGAATTACAGGCATGAGCCACTGTACCCAGTGAATTTCTTTAAAAATTACAGTATTATTCAAGTTTTTAATTTCTTCTTGAGTAAATTTTAGCACATTAAACTTTTCCACAAATCTATTTCATGTAGCTTTAAATTTATTTGTATAAAGTTTTCTTTTTAATTTCTGCAGCATCTGTGATTATCTTTCCATTTTCATTTCTAACATTGTTTATCTGTACTATCTTTTATTTTCTTTGATCAGTCTTACTGACATGTATCAATTTTATTTGTCTTTACAAAGACTTTTTTTCAACAACTTTTTTTTTTTTTTGAGACAAAGTCTCACTATGTTGTCCTTGGTGGAGTGCAATGGCATCACAGCTCACAGCAACCTCAAACTCTTGGGCCTAAGCAATTCTCTTGCCTCAACCTTCCAAGCAGCTGGGACTACAGGTGCCAGCCATTGACAGGCCTGGGCTGAGTTTGAACCCACCAGCTCCAGTGTATGTGGCTGGCACCCTAGCCACTGAGCTACAGGCGCTGAGCAAAGAAATTTTTTTAATAGACAGTCTCACTATATCACCCAGGCAGGTCTTGATCCTGAACTCGAACAGTCCTCCCACCTACGCATCCCGCCACCCTCAGCACCTGAGATTACAGGTGTTGTACCATCATGCCCAGGACAAAGGACATTTTATAGTTCCTCTGTATCCAAGATTTATATTTTATTTCAAAAATTTCTGCTCATACCTTTATTATTTCCATCCTACTTAGTTTTTTTTTTTTAAATGAACTTAGGTTGTATGCTTATGAACAAAATAATTCCCTCAAACTGTTTTTTTCTATTTTCATACAACAATAATCATCAACACAGGAGAGTTCTACGGCCAAATATGTGGGTGTTGTACCCATGGGAGTGCGGGATTATAGACAAACTGCCAGATCACATTAGGGTTTGAGTTCTTTATTACTGGCGGTCAAGAGCAGGCTCATGCCTAAAGAACTCTGGACCATGGGGTTAAGTTCTCTCAGGGTTTTATAGTCTCTTTTGTAGTCGGGGAGGGTTCAGGGGGAGTCAAGTCAAATTTTACAGAAGCAGAATTTTGCACTTTTAACAGGAAGGCTTACAGGGGAGGAGATTGGTTGCATTTATGCTATTTCTGGGGTTTCAGCTGTTTTTGCCAACCAGGTGTTCTGTAAAACAGGATGTGGTTTGATACTCACCAACCACATGGAATGTGTGTGTGGGGGGTGCAAGTTAGGGGCTTGCATAGGCCTGTCACAAAATATAGTCAGTTATAGTCAAAATGGAGTCAGTTTGGCCTTCTACAGTCATGGAATTTTTCACCACACATCAAGCAAGCAATCAATTCTGCAGTGAACACCAGGTGAGTGTCCTCCAATTTACTTCTGACACTATTTACTTGGTAATAACATCAAATCCCATAGGCTGAGGGCTCTGTCCCACAAGACTACGTCCACCTTTACATTACAGTCCCCAAGTCTGGGCCTCAAACTTCTGACCAACCAGCTTTTAGCTGGAGTTCCTATGACCCATTTTTTCTTTTTTTTTTAGAGACAGAGTCTTATTTTGTTGCCTTCGCCCTAGGTAGAGTGCCATGGTGTCACAGCTCACAGCAACCTCCAGCTCCTGGGCTTAGGCGATTCTCTTGCCTCAGCCTCCCGAGTATCTGGGACTACAGGCGCCTGCCACAATGCCTGGCTATTTTTTTGTTGCAGTTTGGCCAGGGCCGGGTTTGAACCCGCCACCCTCAGTATATGGAGCTGGCACCCTACTCACTGAGTCCGAGGTGTTGCTCCCTATGACCCATTTTTTGAGTTCGATTAATTTGCTAGAGTGGCTCATAGAACTCAGAGAAATGTTTATGCTTACTTGCTCATTACAAAGGATAGGAAGAGATGCATAGGGTGAGATACTGGGAAAGAGGCATAGAGTTTCCACATTCTCTCCAGGCATACCACCCTTCAGAAACCTCGACTGTTCAGCTATCCTTAAGCTCTCACAACCAGTCCTTTTGGGGTTTTAAGGAGGCTTCTTTACATACACAGGATTTATTAAACCATTGGCTACTGGTGATAACTTAATATTCAGCCTCTTTCTCCTCCCTGGAGGTTGGCAGTAGGGCTGGAAATCCCAATCCTCTAATCCTGCCTTAGTCTTTTTTTTTTTTTTTTTTTTTGAGACAGGAGCCTTAATGTTTCCCCCTGGGGTAGAGTGCCGTGGCATCTCAGCTCATAGCAACCTCCAACTCCTGGGCTCAAGCGAGTCTCCTGCCTCCGCCTCCCAAGTAGCTGGGACCACAGGCGCCCACCACAACGCCTGGCTATTTTTCGGTTGCAGCCGTCATTGTTGTTTGGCAGGCCCGGGCTGGATTCGAACCAGCCACCTTGGGTGTACATGGCTGGCGCCTTAGCCACTTGAGCCACAGGCGCCGAGCCTCCTGCCTTAGTCTTTCCAGTGACTAGTCCTCGTTCTGAAGCTACCTAAGGGCTCCCAGCTGTCAGTCAATCATTAACATACCAAAAGACATCAGTATGGAGATTCAAAGGATTTAAGGAGTTAATACACCAGGGAAAGGTAGAAGACCAAACATATTAACAATATCAGAGTGCCTACTTTTGTCACTTTTTTCTTTTCAGTTATAAACATGTTAACACTATACATTGCCTGCTAAGTACTACTGCATCCCAAGTTTTAATGTGTAGAATATTCTTTCATTTTAATATTTTCTAATTCCCTCATAATTTTTTCTTTTATTTACAAAACAGGTTTCTTAATTTTCAAACATACAGGGGTCTCCTAGTTATATCTGTTATTAATTTCCAATATGTATTTTTATATCCTTTGAATTTGTTGAGTCTTGCTTTTTTGCAAAATATGTGGTCAATGTTCACACATGTAAATGTCCCATGTGTGCTTAAAAAGAATGTCTGTTCCAAAGTGATTGGAGGCGGTGATCTGTATATGCCCGTTACATAAGCTTGTTAATTGCGTTGTTCAAATCTTCTATATTCTACTTTTTCTCCTCTGTGTGATTTATTATTCATTTATTTTTTCTTGGGGGGGATAGAGTCTCACTTTGTCATCCTTGGTAGAGTGCCATGGCATCATAGCTCACAGCAACCTCCAACTCTTGAGCTCAAGTGATCCTCTTGCCTCAGCCTCCCGAGTAGCTGGGACTATAGGCACCTGCCACAATGCCTGGCTATTTTTAAAAGATGAGGTCCTGCTCTGGCTCAGGCAATCCAGCCACCTCAGAGTCCCAGAGTGCCAGGATTACAGGCATGAACCACTATGCGTGGCCCTAATTTATCAATTAGTGACAGTGACATTTAATTGACAGACCACTATGATGGTTAAGTCTAATTTCTCCTTGTAGTTTTGATTTTTGTCTTACATACAATATTTAGGCTAGACTGTTACCTACAAGTTTATAATACAAATTCCTAGCAAGTCATAGTTTTTATTATTATTAGAGAACACTTTATTCTCTAGTAATGTTTTTTCCTTAAAGTATATTTCACATTAAAGCTACCTGAGCTTTCTTCTGGTTGATATTTGCCTGAAAAATAATTTTCCATTCTTTCATTTTCTTTAAGCTTGATTTTTAAAACTCAATCTTCTAATTTCTAATCATCTTTTTTTTTTTTTTTGAGACAGTCTTATTTTGTTACCCTGGGTAGGGTGCTGGGGTAACCTCAAACCCTTGAGCTCAAGAGATACTCTTGCCTCAAGCTTCCCAAGTAGCTGGGGCTACAAACCTTTGCCACAATGCCCAGCCATCTGTGGAGACAGGGTCTCGCTGTTGGTCAGGCTGGTCTCAAACTCCTAAACTCAGGTAATCTACCACCTCAGCCTCCCAGAGTGCTAGGATTACAGGTGTGAGCCACTGCACCTTGCCCTAATCTTCATCTTTTAACTGGTATATTTAATGCATTTACACTTACCAATATATGTAAATTCTCAAAAATCACCCCAAATTTAACAAACTAGAACAGTTTTTTTAATTTAATTTTTTTGTTTGTTTTTCTCAAACTAGAACAGTCTTAATTGTCCATAATTGTGTAAGCTAGCAATTTGAGCTGGTCTTAAGCTAAACAGTACTTCTCCTGCTCTTACCTGGTTGCAGTCATCTGGAGGTTCCACTATCAGCTGATGGGATTAGGAGACCTAAACTGGCATGATTCATTTCTAGTCCATCTTTTCATGGGAAAAATGGCAAAATCACATTATAATGGGACATATGGACAGAGTTGGGAAGAATTATGGCCAACTATGCAAACAATCTGCCACAATCTTACTTACTGATAGATTTAGATTTGTTCCTCTTATTTTATTTTGTATTTTTCTATTTTCCCCCCTTTTTAAGTTTTTCTCTTAATTTTTCTCATCCCATTTTCTTCCTCTATTAGTCTGAAAGTTATAATCTGGATAGGTATTATAAAATCACCATATAACAGTAGAATCCCTGTAAGATGACTACCCAAGGGACTGTAACGAAGAGGTCAATATATGGAGGTGGTCAACATAAAGAAGTAGGCCTATGATACTGATATGGACATGTGGTGCATGTCTGGTCTATGTAAATTAGGTCAACTTAAGGAGGTAATCAATGTAGGGAGGTGGTCAACTATGAAGGCTCTACTGTATGTAGATTTAAACATGTATATTTACTTATCAAAATCTAACATTGAAAATTTAGAGCTTGGCATTTTTTCTGCTGCCGGGACTCATCTGGTGTTCTCTTGTTCATGCTGCTGTTGTCTCCACTTGTATTCTCACTCTGCCATGCTCTGCTCTGAACTGACACCCTCTCATCCAACAAGTTGGCCTGCTTGCAGAGGAGGAGAGCTGAATGTGGCAATCATGACTAACCAGGAGCCTGTGGACCTGGATAAAAAGTCTAAAGTTGACCAGGACCATTTATACTACTCTCAGACAATACAAAGATCTTAGAATGAATTAATTCTCCACTTCTGAATTACACTGTTTTGATTTTTTCTTTTTTAGAGACAGTCTCACTTTGTTGCCCTCAGTAGTACCATGGTGTCACAGCTCACAGCAACTTCCAGCTTTTGGGCTTAGGTGATTCTCTTGCCTCAGCCTCCTGAGCAACTGGGACTACAGGCACCCACTACAACGCCCAGCTATGTTTTTGTTGCAGTTTGGCTGGGGCCAGGTTCAAACCCACCACCCTCAGTATATGGGGCTGGCACCCTACTAAATGAGCCACAGGCACTGCCCAACACTCTTTTGTATTTTAATTCTATAGTTTTCTTTAAATCCAATGAGGAATTGTTATTATTTATATGTTCAAAGTTTGAAGAAACATTGGGTGACATTTTTCTGACATGATTTAAAAAATAGCAAATTGGGCTCAGCTTCTGTAGCTCAGTTGCTAGGGCACCAGTCACATACACTGGAGCTGGTGGGTTGAACCCAGCCCGGGCCTGCCAAACAACGACAACTGCAACAAAAAAATAGTCCGGCATTGTGGCGGGAGCCTGTACTCCCAGTTCCCTGAGAGGCTGAGGCAAGAGAATTGCTTAAGGCCAAGAGTTTGATGTTGCTGTGGGCTGTGACATCACGGCACTCTACCAAGGGTAACATAGTGAGACTCTGTCTCAAAAAAAAAAAAAAATTATTCAGTAACAATAGAAGCTATTTTTGAAAGAGAAAATGGTAGGGTACATACATAATAACTACATAAATGATCTCAAATCTTGCATTTATTTAATCCTAAATGTCCTGATAACATTAAGGATCTGAATAAGTCACAATCCCAAATTATAATATTTTATAGTAGTTTATGAGAAAAAGTAAACGCTATAACAAATTTGGAAATTCAAAAAGATCTGATGATCTGGGCACAGTGGCTCGTGCCTATAATCCTAGCACTCTGGGAGACCAAGGTGGGACAAGTGCTAGAGCTCAGGAGATGGAGACCAGCTTGAGCAAGAGCAAGAGCATCTCTACTGAATACAGAAAAACTAGCCTGGCGTGATGGCACACACCTGTAATCCCAGCTAGTTAGTAGGTAGAGGCAAAGAGGACATCTTGAGCACACAAGTTTGAGGTTGCTGTGTGTGAAACTGCTGCTGTATCACCCAAGGCAACAGAGTGAGACTCTGTCTCCAAACAAAACAAAACAACTAAAACCAGAAATCTAATGTACAGCCCTATTAAACGACAAAAATCAATGATACTATAATAGCTTGCCTCAATATAATACCATATTACTATGGTTCTTTGAGGAACATTTTTTCATTTTATTTCTTTTTGATTAGGTGAGTACCTGGCTTAAAAATGTTTTGAAATAAATGGTGAGAAATCTAATGGGATGTCATAAAAAAAGGTTATTTTTTTAAAGCAAAGCTTCACACAGATGCATAGTCTTGAACTGATCATCACATTTTAGGATCTGGTTTTCAGCAGTAAACCTGGATGCAATTGGGCTTAAGGTAATTAATTCATCCCAAGCTCACTCCAAAAGACTTAAACTAACCAGAGGCCAATTTATTTATTTGCAAAATTACAGTAAACATTTTAACTCAAAACATTCTTTCCCTAAGTTAGTTCTAATTGGGAAACTAATTGTAATCAAAAGATTACCTACCTGGGGGGCAGATTGTAAAGTTAGTTAGACTGTAGTAGTTTATGATTATCAACTTTGATACATCTATCTTAACCATAGGATGACAGTCAAAGGCAACTAAATTTGTGTACTGATTGGATCAAGACACTCTCCTGAATAGTACTGCAAAGACTAATTTGGTCCTTTGGTTCTCTTTTTTTGAATCTGTAGGCATGGGCTGAGGCAGGAGGATCTTTTGAGGTCAAAGTTTGAGGGTGCAGTGAACTACTATGACATCATTGCACTCTAGCCTGGGTAACTGAGGAAGACTCTTTCTCAATAAAAAATAAATAATATTTAAATAGAATTAATAATACCACAGTTAATATATTAAAAATAATCAATTACAGTCTTTACTTCCAAGTTTTCTCAGCCACACCTTCAGGACCATCATCTCTTGGAGCAAGTTACTTGATGAAAAAAAAACCCTCATCTTTCATATACAGAGTTTTACTACTTTCTTAGTAAGCAGATACTAGGAATCAATTATGGTCTGCCTTCCCTCTCTATGGATTCCGAATTCATAATTCTATCAACAGCAGATTGAAAATATTAAAAAAAAATTGCGTCTGTCCTGAACATACACTGTACAGACTTCTTTCATCATTATCCCCTAAACAACACCATGTGACAGCTATTTACACAGCATTTTTACACAGTAATATGGTATTATGTTACGAATTATACGTAAACTGTAAGTAATCTAGAGATATCTCGGTCCCCAAACAATCAATAACTGCCTGCTTTCTGGGTGTAAAGGTTCTTTCTAATCTAACCCCAAACCTTTCAGCCTCCTTAAATGCAGTAACTACTCACAAACTTATATGCTTCAGCCACACTGACCTATCTAATGTGTTAAATTACAACTCTTTCCTTTTCTCCAGTAATGCATCCTAATCCCTTACACCTTTCAAACATCGCCCTGTGGGCTTCCACATCAACTAGCATCGTGTCGTAATCAATCCCCTGACAACGTCTCCTTTTTAGGGTAAATTCCTTGAGAACAGTCTCTAGTCTCTTACAGTGTGTGTGTGTGTTGTGTATCCATTCCCTAGTAAGTTTGAATAATTAAAGAATAAAACGTAGGTCTGGACCAGATGTCGCACAGCCTATGTACACCCCCTAGCGAGCACAAGATGCCTGTCCACAGTGGCAAATTTCTCCCCGTTGAGGCCAGAGGTCGGCTGGGGAGAGCTCCCACCACCGCTTCACCCAAGAGAGCCTCCGCACAACACTGGCTTTTCTGAGATTCTCCCATCAGAACCCTCATTAGGCGGCAATAGGATTCCTCCCCTACCCCACCCCCAACACTCACAATAACCCGCTCCCGGGTAAGTTCTCTCAGGAAGGGAACCGGTAAACTTGGGTCTCTTACCTGCGTGGACCCACTTACAAGGCAGCAGCCCGCGAGCTAAAGACTTCGCGCCTGCGCGAACCCAGACGGTTGGCGTGACTCCGCCTCCTGCCCTGCAAGGATTGTGATTGGCCCACAGCTATCCACCTGGAGGGAGGGCAGCGGCCTATTGGCCAGAGCTCTAAACCTTCTTTCGCTCGCGCCGCATTCAAATTGGAACGCGCGCCGAGAGTCGCCATGAATGGGCGTCTCTAGTTCGGCTGCACTACCTGGTCTGACCCTTGCGGTTTCAAGTTCGGTTACAGAGTATGCCCTATTTGGCATAAAGGGAAAGTACTGGAAAATCGCCTCTTAGGAGGAACAATGAAAGGAACCGGAAACAGTTAATCTGGAGCAGGGAGTAAGAGATGGCTAACTCAATTTCTTTTAAATATTTTTCGCATTGTTAATTAACTCTTTGGGGCACGATTATCGGCATGGAAGATTTTAGGACTTTAGAGGACACATCCAAGACCAATGGATGAGAGTTTATGAAGTTCAATAAAGCATTCTATTGAGTAGAACTTTGAAAAACAAAGTAGGTAAACTTGGGAGGTAGCGAATTCCTTCATCACTGAAAGTGTTCAGTAATCACTGAAGTGGAAGTTAAGTAATCATTTGTCACGGATAGTGTGTGAGGAATTCTTCCATTGGGTGGAAGTTTGGAATCTAAGCCAACCTTGACTTCTTAGAGCTGTTTCTGCCAGAGGTGAATGCTCCATGAGAGCTAAAGGATGTCTCAGGCCTGACTTAAATTTAAAGAAAGTGGCTGGAACTTGACTAGCCTTTGGGAATAGCTGTGGGTGTTAAGAAGCAGTAGGTTCTCCATGACTATTACATGGCATGTTTCCTATCTCCCAGAAAACTCACACATTCACTAGGATTCTGTGATTCTACCCTGGGGTTCCTCACCATAGTTGTAGGAATAAACTAACTAAAAAAGCTAATGAACTATTATGAAAATTACGAAGTTGGCTCTGCACCTGTGGCTCAAGCGGCTAAGCTGCCAGCCATGTACACCTGAGCTGGCGGGTTCGAATCCAGCCCAGGCCACCAAACAACAATGACAGCTGCAACCAAAAAATAGCCGGGCGTTGTGGCGGCGCCTGTGGTCCCAGCTACTTGGGAGGCAGAGGCAGGAGACTCACTTGAGCCCAGGAGTTGGAGGTTGCTGTGAGCTGTGATCCCATGGCACTCTACCCAGGGTGACATCTTGAGACTCCGTCTCAAAAAAAAAAAAAAAAGAAAGAAAGAAAAGAAAATTATGAAGTTGTGAAATAAGCATAATGAATAATGTTATTGTCCATTCTAATTTCCAGTTAGCTGTTGGGGGGTGGTTGCACTTACTGTTAGCATTTATTCCTTGTAGTGAAGTATTTTCTGTCATAATTTTGGAGTTGCTGGGTGGTGCCTGTGGCTCAGTGGGTAGGGCACCGTCCCCATATACCGAGGATGGCAGGTTCAAACCCCAACCGGCCAAACTGCAACCAAAAAAATAGCCAGGCATTGTGGCAGGTGCCTGTAGTTCCAGCTACTCTGGAGGCTGAGGCAAGAGAATCGCCTAAGCTGAGTTGGAAGAGGATGATAAAGTGGGACTCTGTCTCTAAAAGAATAAAAAAATTGGAGTTGCTGCTTATTTTACTACTTGTATTTTGTTTTAATCTTTCATTTTCTTTCTCTCCTAACTGTAATTGTATCTCAACTACAGTTCTGTCTTCAGAACTGAAATTGATTACTTCCTTGAGTGGTTTTCTGAGAAACACTTCTTAAAAATGTCTCTTAGAAAAAGTAAGAAAACTATTCTTACTTATTCCTGTATTCCTAGCACTTTGGGAGGCCAAGGTAGGAGGACTGCTTGAGGCCAGGAGTTAGAAACCAGCCTGAGCAAGAATGATACTCCATCTCTCTAAAAATTGAAAAATTAGCCAACCATGGTGTGGGTGCCAGTAGTCCCAGCTATGTGGGAGGCTGAGGCAAGAGGATTGTTTGAAGACAGGAGTTTGAGGTTGCAGTAAGCTACAATGACACCACTGCACGCTAGCTTAGATGACAGTGAGACCTTGATTCAAAAAAAAAAAAAGGAAAATTAAAACCAAGAATTGTATTGAGTCTGGTGGGAAGGACAGATGGTATGATAAAACAAGTAAATACCTATAGTTTAGCAACAGAAAGGAAAGGAGGAAGTCAGGGAAAGAAAAGGAGGAAGTCAGGGAAAGAAAAGGAGGAACGGGGAGGCAGGAAGGAGGGAGAGAGAGGAATAGGAAGAAAAGAAAAGGAAAGAAAAAGGGAACCCATGCACTAAGTGTACTAGTGTACTGTTTCCATCTGTCCACCAGAGGGAGGTATGTTAGTTGATGGTAATAAAGGCCAGACTAAAAGATTTTCTGTCTACAGTTGTCATTGCTTTTAAAAATGGAATATATATTTTAAAAAATGGAATATAGCATTTATAATATTACAATATAACAATTTTTAAATATATAGATATGGAAACTTATTCGTTTCTAAAAAGTTTTAAATGTATATAAGAATGCATGATAGCAGGCTCACTTAGTGCATGTAAAAGTCCAACAATTGTATTTTATTTGTTTATTACTCATTAGGATTTGCTCACTATGTACAAAAATACTTTTTCTTTAGAATACTTGGCTCGGCCCCTGTGGCTCAAGTGGATAAGGCGCCAGCCACATACACCTGAGCTGGTGGGTTCAAACAGCTGGTCCGCCAAACAACAAGATGGCTGCAACCAAAAAATAGCTGGGAGTTATGGCGGGCGCCTGTAGTTCCAGCTACTTGGGAGGCGGTGGCAGGAGAATCAATTGAGCCCAGGAGTTGGAGGTTGCTGTGAACTGTGATGCCAGGCACTCTACCCAGAGCGACAGCTTGATGCTCTGTCTCAAAAAAAAAAAAAAAAAAAAGAATACTTAAATAATCGGTTTTTTTAGTTCTGAAAACAGGACTATAGGGCGGCACCTGTGGCTCAAAAGGGTAGGGCACTGGCCCCATATGCCATAGGTGGAGGGTTCAAACCCAACCCTGGCCAAAAAAAAAAAAAAAGAAAAGAAAAGAAAACAGGACTGTAGTTGAGCTACAATTATACTCAGGAGTTTAGTTTAGTTATAATTACATTTTGGGTAGAAAGAAAATAAAGAATACTTAAATAGGGAACTTAAACTACCATACTTGTTTAATGAGCTGATTGAATAAGTTTACTCTCAAAGCGCCTTGGTTGGAGGGATACGTTTAAGAAAAATACTTAGAAAATTTTAACATTGAAAAACTTTTCAAGTTATTATAGGTAATGTTTTGTGGCCTTTTTCTTGGCTGAGCCTGTTAAATTAGTTAGATTTTAATAATTATTATCACTTTTAGTAATCACATAGCTGGAAGATACCGTCTTCTCTTTCTTTCCAGGTAGATATATACTTAAATTTTCCAAGGAACCTTAGCTACCTATACTTTTCTGTAAAATCTCAAAGGAGGGTATTATGATCATAATATTAGAGGAAAAAAGAAAAACTAAAGAAAAAAACTAAAAAACAAAAAAGAAAGGAAAGAAAAGAAGCAAATAAAAGTAGGTATAGTAAGGAAGTACTTCATGCTTCTTGGAACATCCTAGTATTGAAAGTGAATTATTCCTGTTGAGATTTTAAGCTTGTGTCTCTTGAGAAAGTTAAGGATTTAACTTGAATTTGGCCAATTTTAGCTTATTTCCTAACTGGAATGAGATATGTCTTGTTTCCTGATTCTGAATGCAAAATGAATATAGCCAAACAAATGTAACATTATTGATTCCTGAAAAGTTTACCCCAGTTTAAAAATCCTTTAAGTATAATATAAATATTTAAATTTAACATAAAATAACTTTTTATCTTACTGAAGAACAGTATGTCAATAAAATATAAAGTTCGATGGTGGCTGCAACCAGAAAATGGCTGGGCGTTGTGGCGGGCGCTTGTGGTCCCAGCTACTTGGGAGGCTGAGACAGGAGACTCGCTTAAGTCCAGGAGTTGGAAGGTTGCTGTGACCGTGAAGCCACAGCACTCTACCCAGGGGGACAGCTGAAGGCTCTGTCTCAAAAAAGAAAAAAAGATAGAAAAAAATATAAAGTTAATCTTTATATATGTACATATATGTATTTTGAACAGCTATCATATACCAGGAACATAATAAAATGGTGCACAAGGATTAGCCATAAGGTTAGGCTTCTAGCTAAGAATTCTTTCCTATATGATTTAATATCAATGTTTCTTTTGTCCTTTAGAGAAAGTTCTATTTGGAAGGTTATGGGAAATTTTAATTATCAGTAAGAGGCTGAGTTGGAATAAGATGAGGTTCTGTGTGGATAAGTTACAAAGTAAATCTCATAAAGAATTTTTTTTTTTTTTTGCAGTTTTTGGCTAGGGCTGGGTTTGAACCGGTCACCTCTGGTATATGGGGCCAGCACCCTACTCCTTGAGCCACAGGCGCCGCCCAAGAATTTTTAATTACAATACAAGATGAGACGTGGCAGGTACCATGGTGAGTGTAAATAAATTCATGTAGCAAGGAAAATGAGGCTATATATTATTATCATACCTTGATTATTCTCATGTAGATTGTTATTCATAGTTGACAAATATGCTGAAAGGCTTAATTAGTATTTAAAGCATATTTAAGAATACCGAACTAAAGCATATGGTGGATAGACACAATTACTAAACAGAATATTTGTCATTTATATGTCACTTCAATTGAAGCTCTTAATTCATTGATTTCCTCAATGTATGATTTCCAGTTTATTTCAGGGGAAGTTGAGGAACAGGCAAATATTCACATGATAGAATATAATAAAAAGCTTCTCTTTATAGTGAGTACCTAGTCATTATACAACATTTTTTAATGAAAAATTTCAGATTGGCACTGATAACTCAGTGGTTAGGGTACCAGCCACATATACTGGGACTGGCAGGTTTGAACCAGCCCAGGCCTGCTAAAAACAACAACGACAGCTACAACAAAAAAATAGATGGGCGTTGTAGCAGGTGCCTGTAATCCCAGCTACTTGAGAGGCTGAGGCAAGAGAATCGCTTGAGCCCAGGAGTTTAAGGTTGCTGTGGGCTGTGACACCATGGCACTCTACCGAGGGTGACATAGTGAGAATCTGTCTAAAAAAAATTTCTTTTTTAAATATACAGAAAAGTTTAAAGAATCTAATACTCGTATATGTTTTCTTTCATTATGGATAACACGTTTAATTATATTTTGTCCAGGGCTAGAGTCCTGGAGGGTATAGTTATTACATCAATTGGACAGATATATATTTTATAAGCAAATTCATGTGAATATAAAAATGTCCTACTTGCTGCCTTAGGAGTCTAGTAAGCTCCATAGTATCTTTCCTGCTTTGAAAAACATTGTGGAAGACACCCATACTGTCTTGTAAAAATTTAAGATCCATGAAAAGAGTAGATGAAGCAGAAGGAGAAAGGTAGGTCATTAAAATTTATAAGGAGCCTGATATGTGGTAGGGATAAGTATCCTTCCATATACTATCTTATTTGATACACATGAATGCCCTGTGAGGTTTCTTTATTCCCATTTTACACATAAGAAAACAGACTCAGCTAAATCAAGTAATTTGTCTATGGATGTGAATTCATTTTGCATTTAAAGCTAAATCTCTTTTCACTTCAGCTGGAGGTATCATTTTCAAAATCAAGAATAAGGGTCCATGTTGAGAGTATTGGAAAACATACTACATGCGTATGTACCCTTCTCCTTCCCACGCACATTCACATTTTCACTGTGATTAATACACCTGTTAATAAAACGCCAGATTTAGAAGCAGGACATGGATTTGAGTCTTTCAGGTTTTTTATGTCTATTTCTCCCTACTAGAAAAGGAGAGATCAGCCAGGAATGGTGCCTCATGCCAGCAATTCTAGCATTCTGGGAGGCTGAGGTGGGAGGCTTGCTTTAGGAGTTGGAGACCAGCCTGAGCAAGAGTGAGAACCTGTCTCTACAAAAAGAGAAAAAAATTAACCGGCATTGTGGTGGGTGCCTCCCTCCAGCCACTGGGGGAGGCTAAGGCAGGAGGATCACTTGAACCCAGGAGTTTGAGGTTGCTGTGAGTTATGATACAACAGCACTCTAACCTGGGGCAACAGTTAGTGTCTCAAAACAAACCAAAAATAAGAAAATAGAGGTAATTACTGCCCCTTTTCACTCTAAAGGACTGATGTGATAATTATGGAGTTAACATGAGCTAGCAGTCAGAAACTACGACTCCCAAAATGCTCAGCGATAGAGGCTGACGCCAATCCAGGACACAAATCCAGCTTTAGGGCAAAGGTGACCCCGCTAGGTTCCAGGCAAAATAGGGCGCAGTCAGTCCTCGCCTCTTTTCCGATACATCCAGGGATTTGTAGTTCCCTTAGCGCCACGAACTGTCCTTAGGGCAGGCCGTCTACTACAAGTCCCGTGACGACCTGAGGCCCGGGCAGCGCCTGCGTATAGAAGTAAAGGGAGCGTGTGGGCGGTACTAGTAGCCGGAGGAGTAAAGATGGCGGGGCGGGGGTCTCCGCCTTCTGCTCCCGGCTGAAGTGCTTTGAGGGAGGTAGCAGCGGTTACCAGAGCCGCAACAGCAATCTAGTTGTGGTAGTTTTCGGCAGCAACGGCCAAGGCCAGAGCAATGGCGGAGCTGGAGCACCTGGGAGGGAAGCGGGCAGAGTCGGCGCGAATGCGGCGGGCAGAGCAGCTTCGGCGCTGGCGGGGCTCGCTGACAGAGCAGGAGTCCGCGGAGCGACGAGGCGCGGGGCGGCAGCCGCTGACGAGGCGTGGGAGCCCCAGGGTGCGCTTCGAGGATGGTGCTGTCTTCCTAGCTGCCTGCTCTAGCGGGGACACGGACGAGGTAAAAAAGCTTCTGGCAAGAGGTGCCGACATAAACACGGTCAACGTGGACGGCTTGACAGCCCTTCACCAGGTAACTTCCGTCTCCGTTTTATAGGCGTCCAGTCTCCCTATGCATGAGCCGGTGACCCTGTGAATCACTCCATGGAGAGTATTAGTGTCACCTCCGAGCTCTCTTGCATGGACACTGTCCCTGTGGGCTAATCGGTTTCATTCTTGGCCAGCTTCCTCCACTAATCAAGTCTTTTTCCGACCCCAGGGTCTGTCCCTGAAGGAATAGTGTCATCCGGCAGCCTGGTCAGTGTTTGTATTTCCCTCCACCTACTTGGGTTGTCATGGTTACTGGTGATTTTGTATTTGGTGTTATCCGTATAGATTTGTATCTTCACTTATGTTTAGTTGTCTTGTATGTACACCGTGTCACTCATACACATAGTGTCAGTTGTCTAATGCCTTTTCAGAAAATTCCATTTTTTTGTTTGTGTATCCACATTATAGAATATCTTAGATCACTTAAAGAGTCAATCTTTATGCTGGGTTAAAGCAAGCAGTCCAAAACCACACCTCTTGTTTTGCTGATTAGTGGTGTTTCAAAACAGTTTGCCTCTTCCAGGCTATAGCTCCTGGAACGCCCCTGACCTCATTGTTACGGGTATCTTATTTTCTTCCCATCCGTGCTACTTTCCAAATGCTTCCTATAGAGAACTAAGCTATTGAATTATTTCTGTCTCTGTCTGATACGTACAAAATAGCCTTTCTATTTTTCTCTTATTCTGAAACCCTCTATAGAGATCACATGCCCTATATATAGCTCCAGTATGTGGATTGTAGATGATCTATGCTTGGTAATAACACCTTTACTTCTCTCACCTTATGCAACCATAATCTGTGTGTACTTTGTACTGACTGTCATAACTAACTACACTCTCTCTCCCCAAATGGAACTTCATCAGTTATTTTGGTGAGCTGAGAGCTGGACACCCACTCTTAATCTTTCTTCTGCCGTCTGTGCAAAGTGAATGTGTTGGCATGAGAACCCACTTCTAATTCAACTTTATGTTGTGAACTAAAATAAAATCTTAAGGCTTCCCTGCTCCCAGTAGCTGACTACTGGACCCTCTCTTGGCCAAGGGAATCCCCTAAACTGAGTTGCCAAGCCATGAGAAAGGGGTTCAGACATACCACATCATGTCTCCCTCCCTTCTTAGAGATGTTCTTTGTGACTCATAAGTTTAAGGATAGGCAGGACATCTGGTAGTTTGTCCCTGATTAACAGACAACCCCTCTTTCCTTGTTTTTTCTTTATTGTTTCCTCTCCCCCTTTGTTTTTTGAGACAAGAGTCTCACTCTGCTGCCCAAGCTAGAGTGCCATGTGAGCCTAGCTCACGGCAACCTCAAAGTCCTGGGCTCAAGCAGTACTTCTGCTTCAGCCTCCTTAGTAGCTGGTACTACAGGTGCCTGCCACAACACCCAGCTTAATTTTTCTATTTTTAGTAGTGACATGTTTCTAGCTTGCTTAGGCTGGTCTCAAACTCCTGAGTTCAAGTGATCCTCCACCTTTGGGCTCCTAGATGTTAGATTATTGTCATGAGCCACCTCACTGAGTGAACAGACTCTTAGCATTCCTTTTTGTTTTCTCTTG
Source organism: Galago senegalensis (assembly GCA_963575145.1). Classification (NCBI taxonomy): domain Eukaryota; kingdom Metazoa; phylum Chordata; class Mammalia; order Primates; family Galagidae; genus Galago; species Galago senegalensis. The sequence goes on along the minus strand of CAUYTI010006004.1, from coordinate 956 downwards.
GTCTACAAAGCCTAACTCTTATCAGCCAATTGTCAGCTAAAGAATCTTTAAAACCACCTATAACCTGTAAGCCCCTGGTTTGAAATGTCTCACCTTTTGGGACCAAACCAATGTATGTTTTCCATGTATTCATTAATGACTTTACCTGTAATTCTTGTCTCCCTGAAATGTATAAAACCAAACTGTAACCCCACCACTGGGAGTTCACTTGCTCATTGCTTCTTGGGTGTGGCTCCAGGTTATGGTCCTCAAATTTGGTTCAGAATAAACCTCTTTAAATCATTTTACAGAAAATGGCTCCTTTTCCATCAACAATGTCAAAGCACTTTCCTAAATATATTTAACCAGTAGTTTAAAATTACTTCTCACCTTATTTTCAACCCTTCTTTTTCCAGTGGAAGAAACTTTTACTCTTTTCATCCTACTTTGTATCCATTTTTTCCTGCTCCCAACAGTGCCTCACAATACAGGCAGTATAGTGCTTTGCTGTGTAAAAATGATTTCATCCCTTACCTTATGATTCTCAGCAGTGGTTCTCAGAAGTAGGTGGTGGTGTTATTCCCATTTTACAGATGAGGAAACTGATGCTCAGAAAAATCGTTACTTGTGCAAGATTAGACAGAAGTTGCTCATTGACATGGATTTTTTAGATTTAAATTGCAGAGCACTATATCCTACTTAATAAGGATCTGAATGTAAAATAAGAGAGAAGCTAAGAGAACCACATCAAATTTTAAACTTTTTGAACTGTTTGGGAAGGTGAGTTCTTATTTTTCCAGTGTATTTAAGATATGAAGGGGATTTTTTTTTCTTTTTTTTTTTGAGACAGAGCCTCAAGCTGAGCCCCTGGGTAGAGTGTCATGGCTTCACTGCTCACAGCAACCTCCAACTCCTGGGCTCAAGCGAGTCTCCTGCATCAGTCTCCCAAGTAGCTGGAACCACAAGCGCCCACCACA
>CAUYTI010006002.1:0-22250 GCA_963575145.1 Galago senegalensis | reverse complement strand
CAGCAACCTCCAACTCCTGGGCTCAAGCGAGTCTCTTGCCTCCGCCTCCCAAGTAGCTGGGACCACAGGCGCCCGCCACAACGCCCGGCCATTTTTTTGTTGCAGCCATCATTGTTGTTTGGCGGGTCCGGGCTGGGGATTTGAACCTGCCACCTTAGGTGTACATGGCTGGCGCCTTAGCCGGTTGAGCTATAGGCACCGAGCCAAGCAACTTTCTTATACATCATCAATAACTAGTTTTTTAATAACATAATGAATATCTCATTTCCAAGAGACACAAGAAATATATAGAAAAAAATATCTCCTCAAAAATACAGACCAGTGAGGAGTCATAAAAGAATAAATGGAGAAATAGACCAAGCTCCTGACTATTAAATCAATTTATCTATAATTAATATGCAAATTTAATACAATTCCAATAGCAATCCCAGTGATAGATTCTCCAAAATTTAACAAAATGATTTTTTTTTTTAAAGAAACAGGGTCTTGCCTCACTCTACTACCTGGCTAGAGTACAGTAGCATGATAATAACTCACTGCAGCCTCAAACTCCTGGCCTCAAGCAGTCTTCTCATCTCAGCCTCCCATAGTGCTGGGACTAAAGGCATAAGCCATTGCACTGGCCTAACAAAATAATTTTAGGGTTAGAGTTAACGTTAGTTCATTTGTGGGGTAAAGGGACAAGAATATCCTAGACCTCTTAAAAAATAATAAGTGGTAGAAGACATGTAGCAAATGTAATGTATTATAAAGGCAATAATAATTTAAGCTGTTATTAGAACACAAATTTCCCAACAGCTCAGTGGGATGAGACAGCAATTCCCAGAATTAGATCAAGACAAAATAATCAGTACCAATGTAGAAAAAAAAATAGGTTAAGAGTATTAAAGCTCTTTATAAAAGAAATATGAAGACAAAGCAGTTCATAAAAGACATTTTTTTAAACAGTCAACCTCTTATATTGACTTTTTAGTTTTAATATTAATGACAAGTGTTGCCGCCCAGTGTAGAGAAATGAAATCTTTAATACATTGCTGGTGGGAATGAAACAGCTGCAGCCTTCCTGGGAGAAACTATCAATGGTATAGAAGCTTTATTATGCTTTTTTCAAGCTAGGCCACTTCTAATAATTTAACCTTAATCTTATGGAAATGATAAGAGATGTTCAAAGATTTACCTACAAAGATGTTTCTCCAGCAGTGAAAGAAATCTAGGGCCAGACAAAGCTGGCAAAATGGGTAACTGCTTTTAACCAGTCAGATTCCTGATTTCTCTCTTTCTGGCCTCTAGTCAAGCAGATGGTAAAAATCATTGTTGTCTTTTTTGTTTCCAAATTTAAGATTAATGAGAGAAAAGCATTTTATGTGACTAGTCTTGGTAAAATGAATCTAGTATTCTTTTTTTTTTTTTTTGTACTTTGTGGTAGAAATATTCATATTGTTTTGATCCCTTTCCTCTTTTGTTGCTTTCCTTTGTCATTGTCTTTCTGTGCTGCTCTGTTATAAAGAGGGGTACCGGAGAGTAAACACAGGCCTAGAACCCTTGTAAGCCCATTGTTCGAGCCAGCCTTGCAGAGCAGTCATTTATACACTTTGGACTAGACTGGTGTCTAGTTAAGACAAACTTTGCTGCAGGTTCCCTCCAAAAGAAAAAACATATAAGGTTTCTCTCTTATCTTATTTCACGTTCCTAACAGTTTGTCATGTGAGCAAGTGGGAATTTTCTCCTTTGGTCCCCTCCATCTGGGGTGTGTATTTTTTCAGGATCATGTCTGGTGACCAGTCTGAAAAGACTAGGACTCCAAGATATGTAAGATACTAAGTAACACACTCTTTGTACCAAATGTGTCACGCTCTCAGAGGACTCTTTATCTCAAATTAGGGTTCCATCATCTTTGTTATCTTAGGTCTATTTCTGAGAATTTGAGGGGATAAAGGGGACTACCTCCTCTCTGCCCTCTTTAGAAAACTGTAAGCCCAGAACATTACCACCTGGGCTTTCTATGAAGGGGCTAATTGGATTGCACTGTATCAGGGAAAGAAATATACCACTGAAAATTATTAATGGTCAAAAGATGGCTCCTTTAAATTAAAAAGACTTATACATTTGAAAAACTAATTTTTAGAGTTCTTGTCCTAAACAAATGCCTTATTTGTATTAATAGAGGAATCAGGAAGACACATGATGTGGCTACTGTTAAAAATTTTCTTAACAAAAAATTAAAGAGCAAAATATTGCCTAAAAGATAAAAATCCACAGTGGGAACAAAAACAAAAGCTGGTTCACGTGGCCTAATGGTTAAAGTTACGCGCTTTCCCCTCAGCAGCCTAGGTTTGATTCCCAGACAGAGTATGTTCCTAGTTTGATATTCATGTAACTTTTGCCATTTATTGATTCTTTTCCCTTCCATGTACAGCTTTTGTACTCTGTGAGGGCAATACAAGACTTTTAGACACTTATGTATAAATGGTCAGGCGAGAAGCTGAGACCCTAGGAAACAGGCTGCACAGAAATTTGAGTTAAACTTTGTTTATGGCTAAGGAGACCTTTCCTTAAGCTATTTTTGTGGCTTTTCTGGATCTAGTAAAAATGGGTTTCCACCTCTTTGGAAATACCTCTTGCTCTTTGATTAGGTTATAACCTTGGTTGAGGATTATTTGCTTCACTTAGAAGGGCATTTTTAGTTGAAAAGTTCAAAAGCAAAATTGTCAGCTATTTGTCCAGGCGACAGCCGGCTCCACTTGCTTTTACCCCTCCCCCCTCCTTCCTCTTTTGCTGGCTTTGGTAACAACACAGACTCCCTAAGGATCTCAGAAAAATAAAGGGTCTATTCATTTTACTCTTCTTTTGGGGTCCTCTGTTTTCCTTACAGAGCCTAAAGAGTCATAAACAGATTCTTCTCAGATATAAAACTCTTCTCTCTTTTTGGCTTTCAGGGATGTCAAAAATTACTTTGTGTTGTGAGAAAATCTTGACCTTGACACGTGTCATGGCTAAACAAGAAAGGCCATGTTGGAGACAGCTAAATACAGTACTGCAGGCTTCTTCTTTGAAAACCTCTTTGTAAGAAATTTATTATAAAAACATTGTATGGCTCAGTCCTATGACATCTCTCTCCAAAGTCTTATGATAAATTCCTGTGATTTCATGTTAGCTTGGCCTTAATTTTTATCTTTCTCTAGCACACCCAAACTCCTTCTTAAAGGACTTGGATTTTCACTCTCTGTGTGATTTATCACTATAGTTCCCAACCTCCAGGCCACAGACATCCCATCCCCATCCTTCCACCACCATCTGTGGCCTGTTAGGAACTGGGCTGCACAGCATCACCATCTGAGTGCCAACTGGTGTCCCAACTCCCCTACCACCAGTCTGTAGAAAAATTGTCTTCAATAAAACTGGTCCCTGGTGCCAAAAAGGTTCCAGTTGTGGCTTGTTAGGAACTGGGCTGTATACCAGGAGGTGAGTGGCTGGCAAGTGAGCAAAGCTTCATCTGTATTTATAGCCGCTCCCATCACTGCCTGAGCTCTGCCTCCTATCCCATCCTTCCTACCCCCAAAGTTTGTCAAATATCAAAGGTTTAAGATACTTGTAATAAAAAACTTGTTATAAAGCAAGATCTATCATAGGTTACTACAAGTCATTTATTTAGTCAAATTGATAATTCACAGGCAAAAACTTTAACTTTTTTTATTGGCTTTGTAAAGTTGGATACCCCAGTCCTTGGAAAAACTCTCTTCCATGAAATGGGTCCTTGGTGCCAAAAAGGATGGGGACCTCTGCTTTAAGATATTATTAACACTGCTTCCTCTGAGACTCAGTGAAGACTTAGGTCATATGTGAGACAAAAAAAAAAAAAATTATTTTGTTTTACTTGTTCCACTCTCAGTGGCAGTGGGATAGCTTGAATTCAGATGTACTTTTGGACGAGTGAGTTACCAGTCTCATAGCTAAAGTTTTAAAATCAAGGCTCTGGAGTCTTTGTATATACACCTGTGAACTTGTACATACATGTACATATACACATGTACATGTCTACATGTCATCAATTAAATAAATCCAAATGTTTTTCAAGTTTATGTAACTTTAGTAATTTTTTTTAACTTTAGTAATCTTTAACAAATAAAGACAGCTCTCAAATCATTGGCAAAATAAAACAAAAGCATCTCCAACATTTAATTTAGACCTTTTCACCTGAACTTGGTGGTCTAACAGCTCATATACTATGTTTGGTATATGTTCAAGGTCATAAAACTTGGGGTCTGTATAGCTGGCCCTGGTGAGACCTAGGGACATGTTCTTAAGAACACCAGCTATAAGACACAGTCATGCACAATATGGCCCCTTCTTCTCTGCCCACCTTTGCCTTGTGGCTATCTCGGAGGGGCTGAATCCTCTAGAAATCCTGTCTTTTTTTTTTTTCTCCAGAGACAGAGGCTCACTTTGTCACCTTCGATAGTCACAGCTCACGGCAATCTCCAGCTCTTGGGCTTAGGTGATTCTCTTGCCTCAAGCTCACGAGTAGCTGGGACTACAGGAGCCCACCACAATGCCTGGCTATTTTTTGTTGCAGTTTGGCTGGGGCCAAGTTCAAATCCAACCACCCTTGTTATATGGGCCCAGTGCTCTACTGAGCCAGGGGTGCCACCATCAAGAAATCCTGTCTTCTGTCCTGAGCTTTTCACCTGTATGTAAATTGAAGACACAGATAGGCCCAGTCCATTGTATCCATCTTGGATGCCACATGGCTACTTGGGACCTAAGTGAACTGGGATGGTACCTGTGTTGTAGTTTCAAAATTCTTTTTATTAATTTAATATATTAAAGTCATGTTCTATTAAGTTAAATCCTAAAACATCCAAGTTATAAGTTAAAATACTAAAATATTAATTATTAAACATGAGTTTAATTTTATATACTTTGACATTTTATTTTTACAGAAAGCTAAATAGATTTAGATATGCTAATAAAAACTGGGATTGATAACAATTCAAAATTACTTTAATTCCCTAGGTTTCTCATTAAAAATAGGGTTACTAAGAGTGAACACTGTAATTAATATCTGTAACTAAGGCAGGGCATGGTGGCTCACATCTGTAATCCCAGCACTCTGGGAGGCAACATGGGTGGATTGCTGGAGGTCAGGAGTTCAAGACGAGACTGAACAAAGGGAGACCCCATCTCTACTAAAACTAAAAAAAAAATAGCCAGGTATAGTGGACAGAGCCAGCTACTCCAGTGGCTGAGGTAGGAGGATTGCTGGAATCTAGGAGTTTGAGGTTGATGTAACCTAGGCTAGGCCACAGCACTCTAACCTAGGCAAGAGAGCAAGACTATGTCTCAAAAAATATATATATATGTATATATATATACACACACATATGTATACACATACACATATATGTAATTAAAACTATTAAATATAAGATAAACAATTCTGTATACATATATGTATAATTAGATGTGTTTTTTGGTTTTAAAAAGGTTACAAAAGACATAAAAGTATAGCTTTTATTAAATAAAAAATAATTTTGCCTACATTAAAGGTTTTCAAAAAGTTATACATTTACAAAATAAAACTTAAGAAATATAAAATTTTAAAAATTAGTAAAATCTAAAAAGGTTTATAGAAATCTTACCTAATGGTCAAATTAATTAAGATTAAACAGATCTATTTATAAAGTTTTATTAAAATTAGCTTTAACATTTAATATACTTATGCAAAGGTAAAAATTGGTCTTCTCTTTAAAATAATATTTTCATGTAATAATCATAAATATAATGAAAGACTTTCATTTACCTGTTGAGTAAACTACAAAAAAAAGGGGGGGAGAGAGAGAGAGACAGATTGAGTTTGCCTCTTTCAGGTTGCTTTTCAGATTCCCTTTATTAGGTCTTATGATTGTTTAGGAAAATTAGTATCCTCTCTATCAACTTTACAAAGCCAATTAAAAATGTTAAAGTTTTTGCCTTTGAATTGTCACTTTGACTAAATATATGACAGATGGCAACCTATGATTTATCTTGCTTTATGACAAGTTTTTTATTACAAGTATCTAAAGCCTTTGATATTTTACAAACTTTCTACATTCAAACTTCAGTCTTTTAACCTCAAATTGGTTTTTTAAATACAGTAGAACCTCTATAAGTTGACTACCCAAGGGACTGTAACAGACTGGTCAACATAAAGAACTTCCAATGAGTACATGAAATATATATCCAGTTTATGAAAATAAGATCATCTTAGGGAGGTGGTCAACACAGGGAGCTGGCCAATTACAGAAGTTCTACTGTGTCAGGGTCACTAAAAGGCTAAAGAAACACGTTTGGCTTATTTGGTGTGTTAAAAGTATATAGAAAGCATTGTTAAATATGAAATGGTACTTAACTTCTCTTTGGTTATATTTATATAAACACATTATTAATAGGTGTTCCAAAATTATATGAAATCCCTAATATTCTGATATGTTATCATTAATAATCATGGTTATTATGTTAAATTATTGTATGCCACAAAAATAACCAAATTTCTTTGTCAATTGTCTCTAATCATGGCTATTCTAAGATTTTTTGTCAATTACTATTTTACTTTAATTCTTCTGGAGGGAAAAATGGTTTTTAACTGGCTATCGTACAAAATTTGCTTCTTCAAGGAAATCTATAGAAATGACTCTGACAGGTACCTTTAGATATAGATGCAGCCAATAACTTTAGAGATCATACCATTTGAAGAAAAAAAAATCTTCCAAGACTTTAATTAAAAACTGATGCCTTGAAAGGATTGCTAATCCAACCTCACACAAAACAGAACTTAATTACGTGGGAGTAAATTAATTTTTTCATGACTTTTTATTTAAAACATTGCTGATTCTTTTATGCTTTGTTTTCCAAAAGTCAGGAAATTTTGTTTGTTTGTTTTTTGGTTTATTTTTTGTTTGTTTGTTTGTTGAGACAGGGTCTCACTTTGTCACCCAGGTTGGAGTGTAGTGGCATCATCTTAGCTCACTACAGCCTCAAACTCCTAGAGTCAAGTGATCCTCTTGTCTCAGCCTCCCTAGTAGCTAGAACTATATGAATAAGCTACTGTGCCCAACTAATTTTTTCTATTTTTAGTAGAGATAGGATCTCACTCTTGCTCAGGGCTGGTCTTAAACTCCTGACCTAAAATGATCCTCCTGCTTTGGCCTCCCCAAATTTTAGGATTATAGGTGTGAGCCACCACACCCACTCTTTGGAAATTAAAAAAAAGGCAGTGCCTGTGGCTCAAGGAGTAGGGCACTGGCCCCATATGCCAGAGGTGGCAGATTCAAACCCAGCCCTGGCCAAAAAAAAAAAAAACTGCAAAAAAAAAAATCTTTCTCTTTTGAGCTGTTTATACTTTACAACAAATTGGTAAAATATATTATGTGGACAATTCGAACCATTTATTTTTCTCCCCACTTTTATTTTATGGCAATACAGGTATTTGCATAAGTTTCAAAAATTTTAGTATTTAAAATCTAGAAAAACATCCTTTCTTTTTTTAAAGGACTAATTTTCAAAGAATTTGATTTTCTTTTATAGCAGGACAGAATTAGAGATACTAGTTATTTTAATAAGGTTTTGGCTGAAGTAGCAATTTCTGGATGTGTTCAGATTGCTTTGAGGATTTAGGTTGACTTTAATAAAGCCAATAAAAAGCCCTTTGGAAAAAACTGAGCTAGTACCTCAGAGGTAACATTTCCTGATATGTGGTAAGTGAAGAATATCACTTTCTGCAGGTCCAGGAATCCCAAGTTACTTTGGGACCTCAATGAAAGAGGAATTTACCCAACTCCTACAGATATACACAGGGAGTTAAATCTTTAGCTTGGCTCAAGTGGCTTTCATAACATTTTCATAAGATTCCTTAAGAAAAAAAGTAAGCAGCAAAGCCAATTTAAAAAAAAAAAGCCTATGGCCAGTGATTATTCTAACTGCACTTTAAGCAAATAATCAAGCCAAGAATAAAGATATTAAAATTTATTTTACAAATAAATTGGCCTTATTATGTTTTATGTTTAGTAAATATGGGAAAATATAGACTATTATGTCTCAAAAAAATCATTAAATCTTAACCTTTAAACAAAAAAATCACTAAATCTTAACCTTTAAAAAAAAGAATGTTTTTCTAGATTTTATAATACCAAAAAATTTCAAAACAACCTAAATATATAACCATAGAACAGTTAAAATAAATCATGAAAACACCATAAGACTTTTTCTTTTTGAGACAGAGTCTCACTCCATTGCCCTGAGTAGAGTGTCATGGCATCATAGCTCATAGTACCCTTAAACTTATAGCATACAGCAACCTTATACTCATGGGCTCAAGCAATCCTCTTGCCTTATCCACCTGAGTAGCTGGCACAGTTACCTACCACAACACCAGGCTAGTATTTCTATTTTTAGTAAAGATGGGGTCTCACTCTTGCTCAGGCTGGCCTCAAATTCCTGAGCTCAGGCAGTCTATCCACCTTGGCCACCCAGAATACTAGGATTACAGGCAGGAGCCACCATGCCTGGCCAACCATAAGACTTTTAATAGAACACTTTAAAAAATGAAGAAATATAAAATTAAGTTGAAAAAAAGTAAAAAAATCAGGTGGCACCTGTGGCTCAAAGGAGTAGGGCACTGGCCCCATATACCAGAGGTGGTGGGTTCAAACCCAGCCCCAGCCACTAAAAAAAAAAAAAAAAAAAAAGGTAAAAAAAATCATAAAATTGTATTATAAAAAAATTTCAATTTTTGTTTGAATGGATATTAAAAAATACAATTGTATATGTGAGTAAAAGTGTAAACCCAAATATTAAAAAATGACAGATTTATGGCTGGTCATTTTCACATTTCTTACATAATTAGATAAAAATAATAAATATTAACTTCTAAAAAAAGTAAGATTCTGTGACTATACTGAATAGCAATATGGTAAACATTTGATCTTTGCTAAAGGCATGAATTCTTTTATCACTCATTAGAACAAGACTGATACACTAACTCGGGTTTGGAACCACATTCTGAGTTTTACCCTGGTTCACAAAACATCCTCAAATTCATACCAGTCTCTGCCTCCTTGATAGTGATTAAGAATCAGTGATTAAGAGAGCATTCATCATTTATTGCTGAAGCAATGTTTGAACATTTCCATGTGTTAAAGCTAGCCTCAAAGAGAATGTAAGATCCCACAGTACCATCACCCTGCCTCTATACCCTAAATACAGTGTTAGGTGCTTCATGAGTATACACTTAATTAAATCAAATCTCAGAAAACTATCCAACTAAACTTTGAATATAAATAAAATATATATTATTGCAATAGTTCCCTTTAGACATTTTATATATTCCTTTAAGTTCTGGGTCAATATGTGTATTAACTCCAGTCTTAACAAGTGGTGGTTGGTTTTAGGGCTTTAGTAATAAAAATTTCCAGTTAAACACAGCCAGATAAGAAGAAACACTCAAAAAACAACCTTAAAATTAAGATAAATGTTTATGATTACTGCAGCACTATTCACAATAGCTAAAATATGGAAACAACCTAAGTGTCCATCAATGAATACATGCATAAAGAAATTGTGAGACACATACACACATACACACACACACACACACACACGAGTACATACAATGAAATGTTATTCAGCCTTAAAAAAGAAGGAAATCCTGCCATTTGCAACAACATGGATGAACTTGGAAGACATGAGCTAAGTGAAATAAGCCAGACACAGAACAAAAAATATAGCACAGAACTCACTTATATTTAGAATTTTAAAAAGTCAAGATCATAGAAGCAGAGAGTAGACAAAAGGATAGTTACCGGAAGGAAGAGGGGAGGGAGGTGGAATGGGAAGATGCTGGTTAAAGACTATAAGGTCTTAGTTATGTAGGCTAATAAGTTCTAGAGATCTCATGTATAGCAGAGGACTACAGTTAATATTATTAATACCCTATTACATACTTGAAACTTGCTAAGAGAGATCTCAAGTATTCTCCCACACCCACAGTAAAAAAATGATTTAAAAAGGAATTTTTAAACATTTACTATGCATCAGATACAGGAAATAAATTTATAAACAAAAAATTAAGGGCAGCGCCTGTGGCTCAAAGGAATAGGGCACCAGCCCCATATACCGGAGGTGGCAGGTTCAAACCCAGCCTCAGCCAAAAAAAAAAAAAAGAAAATTAAGAAAAGTAGTAATAAAGTAACATTAAATTTCTCAAGATAATGAATGGAACTCTATAATTCCAGACATAAACACAGCAGAAGAGACACAGAGTGAGAGATTTGAGAAATTTCATAGGTCAGTCTAGGAATCAGAAAATATGCTTAGAGAATACCAAGCGCAAGCACGGACTGAGCAGCAAGAATACCTCAGAAGAAGGCCTCTGTGACAGGCAAGCTATGGCCAACCGAAAACCTTAGTGGGCCTGTGTGAAAAGGGAAGAGCCAGAGAGGGTTGTGAAGATTACTAAAGTCTTAATAATCAGAAACCTTGAGACGGACATGAATAGCATTATTCAACCTAGAAAAGGATTATGATAACTGGATATTCTCTTCCGGCAAAGAACTGCCTTCTGTGGGAACTTAAAGGTTTAAAAATCAGGCCCAAGGTTTTTCCCTGATACAAAAGAAAAATTTCCCAATAGGCAGGTTTGTGAACGACTGCAGTAGGGGCCAACAGAAGGGGAGAAAGATGCCTGTGGCAGTAGGTGGCAACCCTCACATGGGAAGGTTTGGGGGGAAAGAACAGGTACCAGTATTATCTTAGGGTCCCTTCCATCCTTGTAATTCAATGATTTTTAAGGAACATATTATATAGCAGAGGTTTATAAAACCCAGAGAATACAGTTGATAAGAAATTACACTACTGAGAAGAGAAAAGGCAGAAAACTTTCATTCCTCCTTTTGGATACCTATGATGTTACCTAATTAAAAGTCTTTCCACCCTATCCAGTAATTGGGCTAATATATACACATTAAAGGTTAGGAAAAAAGAGTATAAATTCAGCTTTCAACATATTTAGAAAGCAATCTATTTCTTCATTAAGTGGCCCTTTTAGAAAACTAAGCTGTTTTAGTTCTCAACCTTGGCTCTCATTTCTTAACCCCATCAGCATCCCTGTCTCTAGAAGTCTCATGCCTAATTTCATTCCTTGAACAGGAGGAAATCAGATCATCTCTTGCATATAAGAACTGCTTGTACACTAAGAGTAAATAGGCAATAAAAGAAATATTCAGAAAACTCTCCAGAGCAGTGATTTTCAACCAGTATGCCATGGCACATTGGTGTTTCGTGAGGATCTTAGGTGTGCCACAAAAATTTGTAAAGATCATTATTAAATTATTTTCAAGGGTGGCGCCTGTGGCTCAAGGGCAGGGCACCGGCTCCATATGCCAGAGGTGGTGGGTTCAAGCCCAGCCCTGGCCAAAAACTGCAAAAAAAAAAAAAAAATTATTTTCAAAATAAGTTCAAAACACAGTAAATACATTCTTTTTTTTCACTCCTTTTTTTTTTTTTTGATGAAATTTAAGTGCCATGGAAGTTTAACTATAGGTTCAAGTGTGCCATGAGATAAAAAAAGATTGAAAACACTGCCCTAGAGAATAAAAGGGTCAAAAGACCATGGCCCTTGAAAGGTCTATCTGGTGGCTTTTCAAAACTTTTCTTTTCTTACCTGTTTCCTTCCTAGTGTCTGACCATATTCCATAGACAGGAAGCTGCTAGATCATTTAAATAATATAATTAATCTTTATAATGTCCCATAATAGAATTCTGAGATATAAATGTAACTAAACGTATTTCTCACCACATAAATTGATTTTTTATAATTTTTTTTCTACAAAGGGCTCAGCACACTAGACTAGGAGCCATCACCAACTGCACCTCCTACTATTGTTGCCTCTGTTATTAACCTTCTCTTTCTTATTCATAGTATTATAATAAAAGCTGTCAATTATGGAATTCCTTTGTGAAGGGACATGGACATCGAGGCACCATAACAGGCACCGTACATGTATTCTTTATTATCCTACCACACTATTACACTATTGAGAACAGGGAAGGCAGAAAGTACGGCAGCTACATTTTAAATCTGGCTTTATCTGATTCTAAACCTCATTCCTTTTCTACTCTGCAGACACTTCTCATCATGTCACATCTACTAGATATCAACTCTTTGAGAATACTGCACTTCATTTTCCTAAGAACCATTAGGCTAATATCTCTTTATCATTACGATTCAGGTCTCTCAATCAAATTTAATATGTTTCTAAGTTAATCTACCAAAGAATGCAAAAAGGTTACAAATAAGATTTAATCTCAAAAAAGCCATAACATTTGCTTCTTATAATTTAATAACTATTTCAGGATGACAGAGATTTTTGCCAACTTTACTCCACAGCACATTTGAAGAGAATAAGAACAACGCATCTGATTAAGCTGTTAGATTGTGAGGTCAGGGCAATGTCTTATCCAAGAGCTATATGGGGATTAACATCCAACACTCAATTGTTGATGAAAGACAGAATCAATTATTATCAACTTCTGAAAGTAATATTTTAAGGTACCTGAAACACTTTTTCTTTAAAAAGAAGTACTTCATGATTCAAAAAATACTTTTTTTTGGTCTGCAGATAAACTTCCTACCTCTCGATCCTTGAGTTTCATTGCGAGCACCAACTGATGCCTGTGGTTAGTGAGAGCTTCTCGGTAATTTCCTTTGGAAAAGAATGCAGAGCCTAGGTTCCCATGAGCTCGGCATTCTCCTGTCTGGTCACCTGAATTGGATTTTAAAAAAAAGATAAAATTTCTCTATGTTATAGCATTATTTATAATATGTAATAGGCATCTTAATTTAAGAGCCACGGATTTATTAGCTAAGATTTCACTGCCTTTGTTTTAGAAAAGTATTTGCTTCTTACACCAGACCATATCTAGGGAGTTGTAGTCCTACAGCCTAATCTCTGGACAAAATTGTTATTACTATTATAACATACAACTACGCTGAGGGACTTAGGCACCCGGGAAACAAGAAGTTAAAGACCTTGACACAAACCATCTGCTGTTTGAGTCTCCTCATTATTTTCCTAATGACTTTTGATTCTGAACATTAGCTTGTTAGTTTAGTCATTTGATTCCAAACCTACAATATATTGCTTCTTTCTAAGTATGCTGGTGATAGACTCACCGAATCCCTCCTTTTACTGCAAATTGGATAAGTACCTGAATAATCACCATAATAACCATCATAATCATAGCCATACTTATCTTACAAATGAGGAAACTGGTGCACAGAGAGATATTGAAACTTGCCCAAAGTCATATGGCTAGTAAGTGGCAGAGCCAGGATTCTAAACCCAGTAGTATGGCTCCATAAGTATACACCCTTAACCTCTGCACTATACTATTTCCTCTGAAATGATGATGCATTCTATTGGAAGAAAAAAATCAAATTATTATAAAAGATTCACCCACCAGTGCTATCATTTGAGATATTAAATTTGTAAGGTGCAATATCTGAAGAGAGTAATGAGTATGTTAACCCATATCTCTTGATCTTTTGGGAGTCCTGGTACTTTGTTATATGAAAAAGCCCTAAGAATCTGAGTACTCTAAAACAAACAATGTTCTAGAGACACTCAGTTTTCACTGTATATGTCACTTCCATTCATTGTAGGCTAATTAGCTTTGTTTGTTTCATTTTCGCACGGAAATAAAAGAGAGGAGTGTACTCTACCTAAGGTCTTGGCTACATCCAAGTCCTGCTGCATGTATCCAGTGCTCTTCTCTGTGTTTCCAAGAGACCAGTAAGCACTGCTCAGGGCAGAGAAAACAGAACCTCTCAGTTTGAGGCTGCAGGTGCCGATCTTCAGAGCAGCTTCTAAGACAACCACAGAGGCCCCATGATGGCCAGCTGTCAGGAGTTCCTGCCCAACCACAGACACGACCACAAAGGGACTCTTGTCCAGTTTCATTTTCTGAAGCTGCTGATAAGTAGGCTCGAGGGAGTCTGAAAATAAACAACAATAAAAAAGCAAGAGAATGTAGGATGATATACCAAACAACCTTCTCTAACATAATAAAAACTCTTCAATCTTTAATTTAGCACCACCCAAACTATCCACTTACCACATACAACTAGTATCACCACCCCCGTCCAGTAATTTCCTTCTCCTCACTCCTATATGCATATGTCACATTTATCCTTTTTTTGGTCTTTTTTTTTTTTTTAATCATGATGCATTATGCTACTTTCCCTGAATGGTGCCCCCTTCCTGGTCCTGTCCCCTCTCAAAATATTACAAGTACATCCCTCAAGTCCCATCTGTTCTGGGTAATAATCCCCACACCCTCCAGCATACCTTAACCTTTTTATTCAAACTTGTGCTGCATTTTTTAAGTTAGTACTTCACAGTTTGGCCATTAGCTATTTTATTCTACATGTGTTCGTTTAAAAAAATACTTTTGCAACTAAATATAAACATTGCTTTAGGACTGTTTAGTACTTTAACTTCAAGCAAGCAATATAACATGGGCGCTCGAGAGAAAATTCACCATTACCAAATAGATGAAAATCTCTAACATGTCCAGCATTTGATAAATTTTTGATGAACTTAAATTTGAATGACTCATTAATAACTCTGCCCATATTTTTACCTAGAAGATGCAAAAAAGTAAGCTCTCCCAATAAAATACCTGTCATTCTCACTGGTAACCCGGTGTCCACCATTGCTTCTCAGATTGGTATGCCCAAATAAAAAAATATTATTAATTTTTGTATGGTCTTAAATGAAATCATTTAAAAAATCTGAGTTTACTAAGGTAAGATGGAAGATAAAATTAATGTTGATCTCATTTTATTTTCATCTAGTATTTAAAGGACATAAATTAGAGGTCAGTAAGCTTCAAGGAGATTCCTTCCATTTTAAGCTAGGTTTAAATGTAGATCCTCCAAGCTCCTTCACCTCATTTTCCATTCTTTTTTCTTTGAAGACAACCTCAGAGCTATTAACTACAGCCCTACAGTGAGATAGCACTTACAAAGCATTTATTGTTAGCTTTCCTGAAAAACATTAGTTTTTCTACTATGCACATGTAAAAAAAAAAAAAACTACAGAAGGGTTGGTCTCTTTAAATCTCCAATCTCCTAGCCAACAGTACTGCATTAAAATGTAATTTTTACAATTTATGACTTTGAATCTAAACTCTCCACTAAAAAGCTCTCGCCTGAATCAACATTACCACAGAAACCTTGAAACCTGCTGGTGCCTAACGCATTTCTTCCCTTCAATCAGATCACTAAGCAAAGAACAAAGAACATTTTTACACCTGTCAAGACGCACGCAGTGTGTAGTACTGTAAACACTTGCTAACCAATAGGGTTAAATACAGGCACAAGCACCAAGAATCGCTACAACAGAAAAGAACAATACAATACTGAAATATTGTGAGCTGAATTTAGTGGCATCTGCTGAGTCTGGCAGCCAATGGTGATCACATCAGCATCCTGCTGGCCAATTAGCAGAAACAAAAGTAACAACTTTAGCGCTAAAAGGACCTTTAAAAAAACCCTCATTTCAGACCTGAAGAATTTGAGAACGTAATTCACCTAAGGTAAGACAGCTTGGAACACAACCATGATAAGAATCTATAGCAGGGCTCGAAATCTAGTTCTATGATACCCTATCAGGCCTATACCTATTATCAGTTGCTAGTAACAGAATCCAATCTTGGCTGATTTAAGTAGGAAAGAAATACAGAATGACTACTGGGAAGGGTGGAAAACTGGGTCTCCAAACCCACACGCAAACTCATGCCACAAAAGCTGTGTGGTAAATGCAATGTAACCACTACAACTAACTAGCCTGCCACAACTTGCAATGCTTCCCCCACTATTACCGAATGCCACCCTTGGAAAACAGGTGTCACTACTGCCCCCTCCACCACCACAACAATTTCTGTGCTGTCTTTTCCTTTCAAACCTTTAGCTTCTGATTCAAGGCGGGGTCCCAGCTGCAAAGCAGAATGGGGAAATTAGGATCTGATATTTTCAGCTTTTATAATGGAAGGCAGGAAGCAGAAGTGTAAGATAGGAAATTCTCTAAACAGAAAGAAAGTGCAGACACTTATAGCCCAAAATGATTGATGGCCAACAAAGATAATATGTTTCAGTTTTATCCCATAGCAACTATGACTAAATTAGGAAAAGAGCCATCTAATTGAGCCTTGCAAACTGTACAACAGACCAAGTGTGGTGGCTCACAATTGTAATCCCAGTGCTCCGGGTGGCTGAGGCAGGAGGCTCACCTGAGGTCAGAACTTTAAGATCAGCATGGGCAACATAGCAAGACTTGCCTCTACAAAAAATAAAAAAAAATTACCCAAGCATGGCAGTGCAGACCTATAGTCTGAGCTACTGGATAGGCTGAGACAGGAGAATTGCTTGAGCCTCCAACTTCAAGAATATAGTGATCCATGCACCATTGAGCTCCAAAGTGGGTGATAGAGACCCCATCTCAAAACAATAAATAAATAAAACAATATAATAATGATAGAAAGAAGAGAGTATACTGCCACAGTTAGAGGGCTAACAGGACTATCTGGAAGAGTCTCAAAAGAGAAAGACATCTTTAACTGTGCAAATCTTCATTAGATGAAAATGAAATTGAAGAAGGAAGAAGATAAAATTTCCATTTACAGCATATAGAAAATAAAATACAAATACTTTAAAAGATAAGTTATAATACAAAGGTAAATATAAAGCTGATACACAATACTTGTTATAAGAGTTTGGAAATGGAGTGATGATCAAGGGCAATTAGAAAGATTCATGGAGGCAGAACTTGATTTCTTTTCTTCTTGCTCACTGTAACCTCAAACTCCTGGGCTCAAGTGATTTTTCTCCCTTAGCCTACTGAGAACTCTGGGCACCCCCACATCATGCTCAGCTAAGTATTTTTTTTTTTTTTTGAGACAGAGCCTCAAGCTGTCCCCCCTGGGTAGAGTGCCGTGGCATTACAGCTCACAGCAACCTCCAACTCCTGGGCTCAAGCGAGTCTCTTGCCTCTGCCTCCCAAGTAGCTGGGACCACAGGCGTCCGCCACAACGCCTGGCTATTTTTTGGTTGCAGCCGTCATTGTTGTTTGGCGGGTCCGGGCTGGGGATTCGAACCCGCTACCTTAGGTGTACGTGGCTGGCGCCTTAGCCAGTTGAGCTATAGGCGCCGAGCCAGCACTTCTATCTTAAACACCATGTATCCCCGCTCCAGGTCACTCTCTTCACAGTGAAAGGACGGGATGTAGACCTTGATGGCCGCGCTGGACGGCCAGCGGAGGGCAAGCTGGGGGCGGCCACCGCTCTGCCCCCTTTGGCTATTTTAATTGATAAGAATTTTAAATTGACAAGAATCAACTTGTCAATTTCCACAAAAAGCCTGTTGGGATTTTGATAAAGACTGCATTAAATATATACTTTAATTTGGAAAGAATTGTCATCTTACCAATTGAGTCTTCTGATAATATTTATCTATTTATTTGAAACTTCTTTGAATTCTCAGCAATGTTTTAGGTTTTAGTACCTCAGTCTTAAACTGCTTTTGCTAACTTTCTTCCTAATTATTTGATTCTTATTAGCATTAACATTTTTTTTTTGAGACAGAGCCTCAAGCTGTCCCCCTGGGTAGAGTGCTGTGGCATCGCAGCTCACAGCAACCTCCAACCCCTGGGCTCAAGCAAGTCTCCTGCTTCGGGCTCAAGCAAGTCTCCTGCTTCAGCCTCCCAAGTAGCTGGGACCACAGGCGCCCGCCAGAATGCCTGGCTATTTTTTGGTTGCAGCTGTCGTTGTTTTGGTGGGCCCGGGCTTGATTCAAACCCGCCACCTTAGGTATATGTGGCTGGCACCTTAGCCACTTGAGCCATAGGCGCTGAACCAGTAATAACATTCTTATGACTATAACTGTTTCCATAATTTCATTTCCAGAGTATTCTTAGCTAGCCTCCCTTTTTTGTAACAGACACTTAAAGTTAATGGAACTCTTTGATGAACTTGATAAATACTCTCCTCACATAATGGCAAAGAAAATCAGCTATCACCTAGTGAAAATCAAGTTCAACTGCACATCTGGGAATGTCTTCAGAAGTTTAACTAATTTTTTTTAAATTAAACTAAAGAACAATATACTCACACCACGATATTCTTGAACATCTGAATGGACTGAAAGGGAAAATAACAACAGTACCACTGCCAGTGGCTGATCCCCTGTCAGTCCCCAGACGAGGTGCTACTTCACCCGCAGGTCACAGGATTGTAAACCTGTTGAGATTGCTCAATCCACAGTCTTCTTCATGGGTAAAACAGAAAAACTAGTATTTCCTGCCCTTAAATCTCTGCCAAAATAATTTCCTCTAATCTTTTAGTTTGTAATTGCTCTGTCAGAAATAAGAAGTGTCCTTTCCATGGTTAAGGAAACAAGTCATAACTTAAATTCTTACCACCGAGAATTTCCTAAGTATATCTGTGATACTTAAAACATATAGATTTCCTTTTGGGTCAGCCACACATTACCTGTATTTAGTTAAAGAGCTTGCTACATGCATTTAAGTTACTTGTCTGTGACTTTCAAGTACCTGTAACAAAGTTCCTCACTCTTGGTAGCACACGAGAAACAACTGGAGCAGTTTTTCAAAACATGCCTGCTCAGGAGGTAATCCAGATAACCGAGGGGATGGAGCCTGGGCAAGAGTAGTTTTAAGATAACTTTTCAGTAAAGTATAATATACATATGGAAAAGTGCTTTCGTCGGCTTGGCGCCTGTAGCTCAGCAGCTTGGGTGCCAGCCACATACACTGAAGGTGGTGGGGTGGGTCTGAGCCCAGCCTGGGTTTGCCAAACAGCAACGACAACTACAACCAAAAAATAGCCAGGCATTGTGGTGGGCACCTGTAGTCCCAGCTGCTTGGGAGGCTGAGGCAAGAGAATCACTTAAGCCCAAGAGTTTGAGGTTGCTGTGAGCTGTGATGCCACAGCACACTCTACCGAGGGTGACATATTGAGACTCTGTCTCAAAAAAAAAAAAAAGAAAAGTGTTTTTGTCATAAGTATATAGGTCTTATGTTCATAGTATTCATACACCTGTGTAGCCAACACTCAGGTCAAGAAACAGAACATGACTTGCATTCAGAAGACCTCTTTATGTTCCTTTCCAGTTACCACAAGCCCCTCCCTCATCCCGGAGAAGCGCCTCAGGTGAATCTAATTTGCAGCCAGGGTTGACTACTACGTACCTCTTTCCTAACCAGAGACCACCTGAGTCAAGTAGCAATCAAAAGAGCTAGCCTAAATGGGCCAGGCACGGTTCCTCATGCTTGTAATCCTAGCACTCTGGAAGGCTGAAGTGGGTAGATTGCCTGAGCTCATGGGTTTGAGACCAGCCTGAGCAAGAGCGAAACCTCAAGCTCTAAAAATAGCAAGTCCCAGCTACTTGGGAGGCTGAAAATCACTTGAGCCCAGAAGTCTGAGGTTGCTGTGAGCTATGATGCCAGAGCACTCTACGGAGGGCGACAAAGTGAGACTCTGTCTCAAAAAAAAAAAAAAAAAAAGAGAACTAGCCTAAGAAACACCTTCTAGAATCTCAATATACCCATGTACCAGGCATCACCTGAACATTAGCTCACTTATACATTTTATTCTAGCTCCTTTGAAAGTGTGTAAGTTAAATTAGCTACATTAAGAACAACTCTACCAACTGGGAGGTCAATTTGGCCAAAGGGTACCCATGGCCAGGGCAGGGCAATTAGCATGAATCCTTTGCTGCTGATCAATATGACCTTCAAAGTAAACTGAAAACTGAGTGTGTTCCACTAGCTACACCTACAGATGCCTTGAGACAACCGAAAGGGGTGCCCTGCCTCACTAGTAGCTCCAGCCCAGATATCCCCAGAGAAGCCCCGGGTGCAGATTGGGGATCCAACCCATTGGGGACCCAACTGAGGAGGCCCAGGGTTCCATGCCTCCCCACCACAGCTCCAGATGCAAACTGACAGTGGGGATTTGATTGGTGCCGAGATCCTCTTTAAAACTGAAGCCTGCAGGCCTGATACGGGGAAAGGCCTGGCTAGTGGAGACAGAATTCTCACAGGGGCTTTCTCCCAGCTGAAGAAAGTGGTTCAGCTTCTTATGAAGCAGCCACACGAAGGCACAGGTTGGGGGCGTCATGCCTTAATGACTGTGGGGGAACCTCATTGGGAGGACCTTGTTAGCAACAAAAACTATCTGTGTCCTCAACACATCCAGAACAGAGAGGAGACTTCCTGCATAGGGAGCCCAACCCTTTCAGTGACGGGCAGTTTCGCTCAGTCTTAGCAGGTATCTTTTCAGGTTGGATAGACACTGTCCTACTCGAATGGATAAAGCATTGAGAGTTCCAAGATGAGCTCCTACCAGGGTCTTTGCTGAGATCCTACACATGGACACTAATATAGATCAGGAACAAGCCTCAGAGGATGACAGGATGACAGGACTCAGCAGTCCAGAAAGAGGCCAAGCAGACGGCACATGGTATACTGGTGATGGACACCATGGGCGCCAGCAGCTCAGCAGCAACTCCTCAAGGAGTCATCTCTGGCTACTTCCCGGTGGGATCCACTGGAAGAAACCTGCCGTCTGCACTTGGAATGCTACAGTGTCCTGTGGACATCCATGAGCTTTGAATGAACCCCCCGTAGGAACCTGAATGATAATGGACCCTCCTTTGAAACAGAGGTAACCAGCAAGTAAGCAAAGCCGTATATCTAGAATGAAATTACATGGACCCCACCTAAAGTGGAACAAGGAATTGCCCCTTGCCCTCTTCTGGACAGGGCAGCCCTTTAGAAGCAGGCTTAAGTTCAGCCCCTCAGAAACAGTTGATGAGAGACCCTTCTAGCACCCCGAGGTAAGTACTATGTTGCCCCTCCTCCCACAGATATGCAAGGGTACATTCGACAGGGGAATATGATACAGAGGGAATGGCCTGAGGAAAAAATGGCAGAAGTATTTTCTGTCTCCCCAACTTTGTGGGAACTGAAACCTGTAACCCTGCCTCAGGCCAGTGGTTGGGAGGGGCAGGGAAAGTCTCTTGTTCTTTGTGCCACAGGAGACAGCTCAAGGGAATGTCTGGGCACAGGACACAAGATCTTCTTAGCTGAAGATAGGATGGGCAGAGGTCACAGATCATCTTAAAAGAGAGATGAATCTGGGCAGAGGCAACAAGATTGCTTTGGCCCAGGATGGGATTATGGGATCAGACCCTTTAAAAGATGTTCAGGAATTTAGATTTTGAGACCATAATCTGCCATTTCCCTCCTCTGCCTGCGAAGTAATAAAATTCTCTATCCTGCTCCTAAAAAAAAACCAACCCTCCCACCCTCCAAAAAAACAAACTAACAAAAAAAGCCCAAACCTGTATAGTTTTGGAAAACTTCTTCAAAGCACTATACATGTGTTATTTAATGCCCTTTATTAGAATGATCCAGCAATAAGTTTCTTCAAAATTTAAGTTAGGTTTGCTCTCCTAATTAGCAAATATCGTTTTATTAGAGTAGACAGAGTTTTGTAAATTGTAACCCACAAAATATCCTTTATGATCAGGGCTACCAGGAAAAGCTAAAGTACTTATCTTAGGCTAAGTTTTCTGATTTAATTTCAACCCCCATTTCCTCTTACTACTTGGTTTTTGCTGTTTTCTCCTTTGTTTTTAACCACTATCCATAATTTTATTTATTTATGTATTTTGAGACAGAGTCTTGCTTTGTTGCCCTGGGTAGAGTGCTGTAGCATCATAACTCACAGCAACCTCAAACTCTTAGGCTCAAGTTATTCTCTTGCCTCAGCCTCCCTAGCTGGGGCAACAGGCACCCACCATAACACCTGGCTATTTTTAGAGACGGGATCCTACTCTTGCTCAGGCTGGCCTCAAACCCATGAGCTCAGGTACTCTACCCACCTCAGCCTCCCAGAGTACTAGGATTACAGGCATGAGGCACCATGCGTGGCCACTATCTAATTTCTTCAAGTCATCTCAAATCCTGAATATTAAGCAAGATAGTTTTGGGTTTTTTTTTTTGAGATGGAGCCTCAAGCTATCCCCCTGGGTAGAGTGCCATGGCATCACGCTCACAGCAACCTCCAACTCCTGGGCTCAAGCGAGTCTCCTGCCTCAGCCTCCCAAGTACCTGAGACTACAGGCGCCCGCC
>CAUYTI010005998.1:0-32710 GCA_963575145.1 Galago senegalensis | reverse complement strand
CTTAGGCTATTTGGTTATAGCTTTCATATAAAAGGTATAAATTAGTTTCATAATATGGATGTGTACATTGGGTACTTTTTCCTCCATTCTTGTGATACTTTGCTCAGAAGAACATTCTCCAGCTCCATCCATGTGAACATGAAGGATGTAAAGTCTCTATCCTTCTTAATGGCTGCATAGAATTCCATGGTGTATATATACCACAGTTTGTTAATCCATTCATGGATCGATGGGCACTTGGGCTTCTTCCATGACCTGTCAATTATGCATTGTGCTGCAATTAACATTCTGATACAAATGTCTTTGTTGTAATGTGATTTTTGGTCATCTTGGAATATACCCAACAAAGGAATTGACACACCGAAACTTCTAATAAAACTTTTCCTTATAGTATCACAGAAGTTCATTTCTTCTCCATACATTCATTGCCACATGTCCGTGAGTATGCCATCTGTATAGGTTCAAGGCTTTGTATCAATTATGCTGTTTTCCTGAAACTCAATGTCATACTGTTCTCACACTTGGATATAATCACCCTCTGCCTACACCACCCTTCATTTCAAATGTATGCAGCCCGTAACAGCAGTCTCAAGTCTTTGTGGGCACTTTTCCCATGACGTCTTATTCTCATTTATCCAGTTTTCTCCAAAGAATCTTTCATGAATGACATAAATGTTGAGTGTCATTCAATATTTGCCTCAAATATGCTGTTGGATTTACCTTTTGGGTTATAGGAAAGTCAGAATGAAAAATATTGAAGTTGTACTTATTTAATTTTATCTACTTAAAATGTGTAAAATTTTTCAATGGGAATATTCAACGTGAATATCCAAAATCAATACCAGTAAGCGTGTGTGTTGATTTTCGATACTACAATGAGCGCAAACCTCCATTAGTGTCTCCAGACACACAGTGAATTCCAGATTTGCTGGAGACTCTTTTCCACAGTTGTTTATTTTGGCCTTGAGAAAACTTTGGCATGCTGCATGTGGGTCGCTGTGGAGTGGTTGTCGGCAGTAATGTGGCTGCTATGAATTCTCTCCCTGACTCAGAGTCCTCCTCACCCAGGGCTGGCCTGCAGTGCGGGCCCACTGTGCTCATCCACATGGCAGGTCTTGCCCTCTGGGTGGGTTATCCTCTACCCTTGGCCCTGATGGGCATTTCTGGCTGGACATTTCTGTATTGCCCACCATCCACCCATATGCCCCTTCCCCGTTAATGCTACCTGATGGCACCTAATAAGCTTTCCATCCCAAGCAGGGGCTGCGCCATGCAGATAAGGCCAAGGTGGCAACTTCATAACTGCCTGATGATTCCACACTTCCCGTGGCTGGCTGCCACAGAGCTTACCTTTGTCACCATAGAGACCAAGCAAATTCCCCCGTGATCTTTCCTAGAAAAAACCATTAAAGTCATGCTTTAGGGATTCAGCAAATATTAATTTGATTGTCCCATTCTGGCTTCTTATGAAGCTTTCATGGGAGTCAGAAAATTAACAATAAACAATAAAAAATAAGTTGTAGGGAGTGCTGAGTGCTACAATGAATAAATGGCAAGAAGAGAGAATGTAACTGAGAGAGAGAGGGCTCTTTCAGAGAACACCAAGATGGTGGGCAGTTCAGTTAGGGTACGTGCAGCGTCCCCACATTTAAATGCAACAGACATCCCCCTGGAAATCAAGAACTACAGCAATTTCTAGTGTCGAGCAATCTTCCTGCATATACATCAGCTGTTTGCTCACAGAAACAGTCAAACCAGAAGAAAAAATGGCAAAAGGTGAAGTTCTATGTGTCGTAAATCAGGATGAGCCATAGGAAGGAATACACTAGGGGAGAAATGAAAACCCCAACTTCAGGTTAGCACTCACCTTATCTTCCCGGTGAGGTGAGTGTATGCACAACCACACCAAGGCCTGACTCTGACAACTCTCCTCACATAGGAACGACTCTGTGTGGTGTCTGCCTTGTCCTGATCACAGCCCCTAAGCTACACTCCAGGAGGGGTGTGCGTGCATACTCTGTTTACACTCAGAAACAGGAGCCATGGTATGTACCTGGTCCTAGGACAGCCACTCCAGAGGCTGACCAGGGACCTATGAATTGGGCCATGGCAGAAAGCGCTGAACCAGTAAGGATGATGATACTAAGACAATCAGGTTTTCTCTGATGTTCTCTATTTCTGGAGTTAGAGGTAGGAAATATAGAAAAAGTGAGTTGGTAGCAGGGGAAAAAGCAACAGTCAGAGACCAAGAGAGAAGCTAAGTCACCTTAATGCCACACACTGGAAGGAAGACCATCCTTGCTTGGCTGCTGGGTAGGGGTAACAGGTGTGGTCTGTATCTGCCCACTCCACACTTTCATCTCCTCTTGCCTTTCACTGGCTCTAGCTGACTCCAGCTACCAGTATCTGTGTCTCTGAGTCCAAAGGCCTTATTTCCAGAACTTACATCAGGCTAGTACTGGGAATCAGTGCCTCTCTAGCAGCACTCAATGGATGGTTCACAGGAGGTTAATCAATGGCTCACTGGAGTTGCCATATAAATGCTATTGCAGCGCCCTTGCCCCTTGGGTGGGATAATTCTGATGTTGTGTTTTGCACCATTTCCTAGAGATTCCCTGTGAGGTAGAGCTTCTGTCACTCACTGTGACTCAGTCACATAGCCTTTATTGCCTGTCTTCTTTTCTATTCCCCTTGTCTACTCCCACAAGTATTTCCTACACCTCCCAAAGAAAGGTCTTGCACTAGAAACCTTAGTTCAGACTTTCCTTCCCTCAGGAGGCTTGAAGATGATTTAGGCCCTGAAGCAAGCTGGACCTTGAACACTAGTTGCCAACCCACTCCTAAATAGCTGTGCTTAGCGTCTCTTTTACTAGGTAAATCTTCACTCAGCAGGCATTCACTACTAGTGACCAAAACAACCTCAGTCTTCAGGGTTTGAAACAGGTGTTCAGGGAAGAAAGAAAACAGACCCACGTCCTTCTTTAGGAAGTACTTTGGGTAAACATCTGTTCATGTTAGGATGTTCTGTTAAAGCAAAGACCGTTTCTAGTCAAAATATTGAACCTGGGTCTCCAGACTTCCTGCCTTTGTGAATGTCCTGTGATGGACGGCTGTCAGAGCCCTGCGGTTATTAAAGGTGAGAGGTGACTAGCCCAGTACGATCTGTTTAGAGAAGAATTGTGATGCTGAGAGAAAAGCCTATGATATTGGGAGAATCCTGTGGGAATAACACACTTAATACTTATGCCAAGCAGTTGCCGTGAAGAAAGGGCCAGAGATACAGGTGTTTCTCTTACATCCATTCTGAAGAGTAAATATTTCTCCACAACTTGAATTTCAAACTGCATGTGGATACATGTGCAGGGATGGAGAGTGTTTACATCATGACACATTTGTGTAATAAAATGCTGTGTTCGCAGTGTCAAGAATTGTAAAAGACTTTAAAATGGGTAAAAATGACTATACGGTATTTTGTGTAGCATAATTTTCTGGGTTATCTCTCCCCTCCATCATCTTTGAGTTATTTTGCACTCTAAGTTGTAGAAAAGTGATGATAATGCAAAGGATTGTTGTCCATATTCATGCAAATGAACTGTGTCCAGTGGAACGCAATTGCGTACTACCCTGTGCATCTTGCCCAGTTCTGTTGGTTTCGCCTTTATGTGTAAATTCATCTCAGCATTTTTGATCGCCTATGTATGCCTGGCACTTTGAGTTCTCCTTTAAGCTAGTTGTAATATTTTCCTGGTACTATTACTAGGTAATGAATTAAGTAAAATCTTTTATTGGTGATCATTTTATAATAACACAAGACTCATGCTTTTTCCCTTTAAAAATTGTCCTTTGAGGCCAGGCGTGGAGGCTCACACCCGTAATCCTAGCACTCTGGGAGGCTGAGGTAGGTGGATTGCCCTGAGCTCAGAGGTTCGAGACCAGCCTAAACCAGGGTGGGACCCTGTCTCTACAGGAAAAAAAAAAAAAGCCTGGCATTATGATGGACGCCTATAGTCCAGCTACTTGGGAGGCTGAGGCAAGAGGATCGCTTAAGCCCAAAGGTTGCTGTGAGCTGTGATGCCACAACACTCTACCCAGGGCCACAAAGTGAGACTCTGTCTCAATAAAAAATAAATACACAAATAAACAAATAAATAAAAATTGTCCTTTGACGATGACAGAAGGTAAGTGGGGAAAGCAGGCTGTACATTAGCAGGAATTATGTAACCCATAATTATGTAATGGATTGAGGAGGGAGCCCTGAGAGGAGGGGTCTTGTCTGGAAAGTGAGGAGCATCTTCCAGGCAGACTGTCAGACCCACGTGGGGTTAAGCACACAGGCCTTGGAACCAAGCAGAGAGAGGTCCACATTCAGATTCCACAGCGTACTAGCTCCGTGGCTTAGGTCAAAACTCTTAACCCTTCTAAGCTCAGCTTTCTGGTTTGTAAAACAGCAATACCTTCGGGTTCTTGAAGGGTTAAATGAATAGCATATATTATCCCCCTCATAGTGACTGAATAGATGCGTATGTGGTGAGTAGCTATAGCTGAATCTATCACCATGTGAACTTTCAGATATTTGGGAGAATCAAAACTGCTGAGAACAACGTGTGGGCGCTTCCTGAGCTAGGGGGGCAGGGCAGGGGGCTGCAGAGGGGGCTGCAGTCTGCTGGGGGTGCCCGGTTTGGGGGAGGGAAGTCACCAGGAAAGCGCTTGGGAGGTTTGGAGGAAAATGAGGTAGCCACTGTCCCTCCTTACTGCGGAGAATGCAGTGCTGGAGTTTCTAACACAGATTTCGAGGTCTAGAAGTGCCAGACTCAGAATTCAGAAGAGGAACCACCGGAGGTGATACGCGTTTGGGCTTTTGTGCCAATCCAGAGTTCATATAGTGGGGAGTGGGTGGCTGCGGGTGGGTGGTGAGTGCTGGACCATGTGCCCCAAGGCCCATCAGCTCAGAGAGAAATAAAAGAGGCACATGCGCGTGCGCGCACACACACACACACACACACACACACACTGCTTCTGAGCGGCTCGGGAAGGGGCAGCCAAGAGGCAAATTCTATCTGACAGGCGCAGCGGCAGCAGCTGGAGCAGCAGCTGACGTCCGAAGCCCAGAATCAGGGGGCGTGTTGCTCGGTTTCCTCTCTTCCTAGGGTTCTGAGCCAGCACAGATCTCTCACAAAAGAGGAAGGTCTGAAAATACAGACAGGAGGCAGATTACTGGGCAAAAGGGCACACCAAGAGTCCCCAGGACACCATCACTGTGTCACTGCTGGGTGCTTTTGTCTTGAAATATATATTGACCTGACCCTTTCTCTTTTCTCCATTTATTTCTAATAGAGTTGAAAGATTAGCAGAAGGCAGTTCCAAATAAAGTCTTCTGTTTAGCTGGGCAAAGCTTCCTTGGAGTTCTCACCTTCTGGATAAGGTAAGGTGGGAACCCCAAATATACATCTCACTTGCTTTTGATTTAACCTCTTGTTTTACGGTGACTATTGCATCTTTCAGATTTCCCCCATCTTCTGGTAGTAACTATGGGTATGGATATGACTTTATTGACAGGTAAGAGGACCTCCAACCCACAAACAGAGCTCTTGTGGCCTTCTGACCCCCACGATGTTCCACTTGTCCTCTCTGTCACTGGGGCCTCTGCTGGTACCTACAGCTGAAGCCTGAGGCTAGGGGCCTGGGCCTTTCTGTTGGCCAGGCCTTGGTCTTGCAGACAGGGCCTCACCTCTGCTCTTACTGGTTCTGTGGACCTGCTCTAAGTTCTAGCCAAATCCTACATTTGGCCTATGGCTTAAGTTGCCCAAACCCCAGCTTCTGCACAGGGTCCCCTCACTGCTTCTTCCACGATTATCATGGCAGTTACCTTTCAGCTGCCTGCTGCACACTTAGGGGACCTGCAAGTCTGTCCAATCCCTTCGACATCGTGGAGGACAGGGGCCTCTGGAGCTGGAGTCAGATCTTCTTTCGGTGCAGGTGCCCACTTGGGGCTACCCATATGTCTCCGTCCAAGTTCTAACTAGTGAGGGCAACACAAGATCCTTCTTGGGGGGGGGGGAGGTCCTTCAGTTTTTCTGCACTTAGCAGCTTCCACTTTTTTTTTGAATTTTCATGAGAAGTCAGAACAGACTTGCCTAATTACTTCCTCAACTTGCATCTTTTTCCTCCTTCCCTCTCTGCCCCGGCCTGGAGGGTGTGCACCTTCTACTTCCCCTCAGTGTCTGGCTGAACCTCTCTTGCGTCAGGTTCTCCTTCCCTAGAACAGCGAGCCATGCCCCCTAGTTCTCTCTAACACTCTGGAAGGAACTCCACATTCTCAGCCAGCCAGGCTGAACTGTTAAATTGGGAGCCACAGGACAAACAAGAGCCAGGGAGTTTTAGAACTAAAGTACATGAATTAGCCTCTCAGAAAACTGACCCTGTGTGTAGCCATCAGGATACACTGTGTACCTCTACATGGCAGGCATTGGGCTGACATCCGAGATACAAACAGAGAAAGACTCAGCCCCTGCTCTGGGGAGCTCCATGGCCCAGTTGAGAAGGCAGATATGACAATGGATTGTGTCCTCCAGTGCCAGTAGGTCTGGGGTGCAACCAGAAGACATGGGAAGGAGGGAGCAGCTCTGTGTGGGTACAGCAGGCTGGGAAGGCTGCTCAGAGGAGGTGACAGGTGAGAGGGCTCTCCCCATTCTCCACAGATGTGGTGAGCCAAAGCTAGAAAGGGAGTGATGTCCAGGGACAGCAGAGAGTGGCTCTGTCACAAGGGGCACAAAGTTGGGAATGGAGGTAGGAGGTGACATGGTAAAGGGGATCTTGCCCCATGTGTGATTTTGAGGCTGAAGAATTCAGAATTAATCACATGGGAAGGGGGGCATCTATTGGAGTGAATGTGTGTATGTGATGTGACATCCAGCTCTCAGCCTCCTGAGAGAGAATAGCTGGGAAGATACAGCCTCCTGCACCTGTCGACACTGCAGTTGCTTCTCTTGCTGCTCTCCACCCTCCTGGGGGCTGCCTATGGCTTTGTTGCTGGTCACTGACCAGAACTCCTGGACCACTGAGCTACATGACACAGTGAGGCTCCTTCTGCATCACTCTGACTGTCATTGGCCAAAAAGTGAATGTGGGGGCCACACTCTTTGTATTTCCCTCAACACTGCCACACAAGATACGCAATTCTGGATGGTTGGGAGAGATAGAGGAGGCCTAATTTTCAGCAGGAAATGCACCTGAAACTGGACCCAGATCCAGATCCCAGGGCTGTAGTCATAGTGCCCCAAGTCTCTGCAACTGGTTAGAAATGTTTGCAATTACCCATAAAGGCTCTGCTCTGTGACATCACTATTTGGTTATGCTCTCTAGAAGCTTCTGGCTACAGGACTGAGGATGCCTTAAGGGAATGTCAAAGTTAACATCAGTGTGCTCTCTTGAGCCAGGCGTGCACATGATTGGAATAAAGACAGCCAGACTTGGCTATTGAACCACAGATGAAGTCAGCAACAACTAAACAGTTTTCTGGAAACAACAGCCCCTGAGAGTGTGCTGCCAGCAGAAGCAAAGGACAAACACCCTTTCCTAGGTGCCTGGGAAATCAGAGCTTTTTCACTGTAGAATTTTATCTTCAAGGAAAATCTGTTTTCCCACCAAAAGGCTTCTGCTGACAGAACTGAACTGACAGCCTTCATTTTAACCAGTTGTCTTTTATAATCATAGATGAATCTTTCTCAGCAACAAAAGTTTACGCTAGGGACTAGTCAAAGATAAAGTTAGAAAATTAGTTTTAGGGCCTAAAGTTGTAGGCCTTGAATGATAGCCTTTGGAATACAAATTTTGCTCTGTAATGATAGGGGTTTTGAAAGGCTTTTAAACAAAGCATGCAAATACAGTTGATTTTTGTTACTATATGTTCTATAAAGTCACCTTGAATACTGAATTAACAAATACTGAATCCTTTCTCTTCGGGAGATACAAGGTTAGGTTTCTGTGAGCCTCTGATGACCTTTTTAACGGTTGATCAAAATACAGTCTTATTTTATGCATGTTTCTATTTACAGTTCCCTTATTTAATATACATTGCAGATTCATGAACATTGTACCTATGACCAACAGTGGTAGGGTGGAAATTAGTACAAACTCTAACTTATGCTTGGAAGCAGATTATCTTACACATACATTCTCTGCAAGGTCTATCACAGATTTCTTGCACTTAGAAACACCAGACAGCACTTTGGCCCTATACTTGGGGACCATTTCAAACAGTGCAGTTTGAGAAATACAAGAAAGCTGAGCATCCCATTCCATCTCATCTGGGAAGCTGCCTGTCAGATGGCTCAAGATTTTTATCACTCTCCCCATGTCCATAATAGCTATGAAAGTGCTCTGAGTATTAAGCTTGGAGTTACAAATAAATTTTGAGCAGGAAAATTTGCAAACACAGAGTCTACCAATAATAAGGATTGATTGCATGAATTTTGGTTTTAAAAGAGACAGTCTGATGGTAGTGTCAGGAAAAATTTAATGAAAGTATTTTATGCTGATTAAGTATGGTATGTTGGTTGGTGATAGGATAAGGTAAAAGGAGAAAGGAATCCACTTCAGGGGTTCCTCCCATGGTCCCACAAATGATCGCAGAAGCAACATGTAATAAGGAAAATGATTAAAACAAAATGTACCAATTGCAATAAGATTTATTCAACATAACCCTGTAACTCTATAGAGAGTTAGAACCTACCCGAACACAATAATCTAAAATATGGAAAAAGTATACTAAAGATATTTGTCATAGCAACATTTATAATAGAAAAAAATTGGAAAACAACTTAAATATTTAACAAAAAGGCTATCATTAAATACTTTTACACACACACGCACATATATGAGGGCTGTCTGGAAAGCATCCAGCCATGGTTAATACTTTTTTTCCTATTACATGGATGGATACAATAGCTCTCCTATACTACACAGCATATTATATAGTCATTTTAAATAATTGTTAAGAGTACTGTACAGAGACTGGGTGTGATGGCTCATGCCTGTAGTCTCAGCACTTTCAGACGCTGTGCCAGGAGGATTGCTTGAGCCCAGGAGTTTGAGGTTGCTGTGAGCTAGACTGAGGCCATGGCACTCTAGCCCAGGAGACAAAGCAAGCTTTGTCTCATTAAAACAAAAGTGAATTTGATAATAAAGATATGATTCAGTTAAAAAAGACAAATATGGTCACACATTATAAGTGGAAGTCAGTAACTATAAGGATTAAAAAATAAGGTAAACAAATGTAGTTTGCCTCTTAACCTTAAAATGCTCTTAATATGTCATTTTTTAATGATTATATCCTTGCCTTTCCATCCTTAGAGCAGGAACATGGCGAGGTAATTTAGCTACAAGCTGTGGGTGATAACATAAGGAGCAACATAGAAATTTTCTTTCCATTTTCTACTATCACATTTTAAAGAAGATTAGCTAGGTTTTTGCTCAGTTTTTCTTATGTGCATTAAGTCTAAAATTCTTCATTGAAATTGATAGCACCAATTATTCCCTGGTTTCTTTTTT
Source organism: Galago senegalensis (assembly GCA_963575145.1). Classification (NCBI taxonomy): domain Eukaryota; kingdom Metazoa; phylum Chordata; class Mammalia; order Primates; family Galagidae; genus Galago; species Galago senegalensis. Next base: position 23,161 of record CAUYTI010005998.1, on the reverse strand, counting down.
AGATACTCTAAAAAAGTGCTTGCAGCGCAATCAATAAAAAGTACTCTTTTACTCAAAATACTCTTACGCCTGAAAAAAGAGAAAAATACACATTAATAATAAATGGACTTCTAATTGTTTGAGCTAGGATTACTCAAAAATCACTTGAAGAGAACTCCAGGGATTTTTTTCTTTTAAGAGGAAAATGAATGAATGGGCGAGGAAGCAAGGGAAGCTTGCCAATCCTGCTTTCTTCACTAGAAATGCGATGCCACATTGGAGGCAGAGATGACAGAACACAGTTGCTATAGGGGTAGCAAGATTTGAAAAAAAAATGAATATTAATATTGATGTCCAATTAGCCAGCTCTTTTTTTATTAGCCTGCAGCTGATGATATAAAGGTTTAGGTGGCTGTAATTCATCCAGTCACCATCAAGAAAAAGTCCTTGCTGCGTTCAGTTTCATGAGACTTATTGTTTTTAGCATTCTAATTGTGTTTGTTCACTCCAGAGATGAAACAGATTTTTTCTCCAGACTGCTTTCCATCTGCTTGTTTTACAATTGTAAACAAACTGCATTAGAAGTGATTTTTTTTATAAAGTCCAAACTCCTATATTCTATTTGTATTATGTAGGTAAGCACTTGAATGAAATTCATTATTTTCTGAAATAATTTCTGAATAAAATTAATTATTGTTGCACATTTATTATCTGGGCGGGTATATTTGTAAATACATCTATGTATATACTTCATAAACACTGGTATTGTATGCAGATATATTTTATGCAGCTGCATACATATATCGCTAGCTTTTCTCCTTATAGAGACGTTTTGTTGTTATTATTTCTGTATGTTCTTATAGACTAATGTAGTTGTAGGATGTGAGCTGTGACTATAGGTGTTTGGGAAGAGGCTGACGTTACAGGAAGATGGGTTTGTTTTGACAACTATATCAGGAAGGAAAGCATTGTGCAAAGGTGTCCCAGAGAACTCAGTGAGCATGTGTGACGCTGACCTCACATTCAGTGAGTACTCACTGGTGTGTTGGTCCCAGGGAAGCCAGCAAGGGAGGCTCCCGTCCCACTGAGCCCCTGCTGTGCGGGCCAAGCAGAAGGACTTAGGGAATGGGCCAAGTTGGGCCTGGTTTAGGGAGGGGCCTTCAGGGCAGCCACTGAAAGACTTCACATCAGGTCTTTAAAGCCAGCCATGTCTTCATTTAGAAAGACCCAGTAAGACAACAGAGTGGTGTGGGAGAGCAGCTGGGGAGGAAGACTAGCCTGGACCTTCCTTCTGTTCTCTGTAAATCTGCTCTCACCAGCTTGTAGGGAAAGATGTCCTAGAGTCTGGAGACTATCTTGTGTCTGACACAGCCCTGTGAGCGGCCTGTGTTGGAAACCCATGAAGATGTCTCCCTTCTACACTTAGTGGTGGCTGGACACTGGCCTGGTTCCCCCACATGCTCAGGTACACACTGGGGGGCAGGACCAGTGGCTCCCAGAATCGCGAGCATTTGAGTGCCCGGGAGGTGTTGCATGTCAGGGCCCCTGGATAAGGGCCTGGTTAGGTGAAGAACAGTGGCAAGCCAAGCCCTGGGTGGCTGGGGAGACCTTTCTGGGTCTTGTTCTAGCTGCTAAGATAGAATGGGGCAAGACCCGGTGCAGAGTGCAAAGTGGGTGGAGGAGGCAACAAGCTTCTTTCTTTCCCCTTTACAGCCCTGAGTGAAGCATGCATCCCACTCTTAGGTTTGTTTTAAATTTGGATGCTATTTTAGTGGTCATCAGAAAAGAGAACACAAGAAGAAAGTCTGCTTCTAAATGTAGACTCATTACGCTTTTCTCAATTTCCAAGGCTTTTCCTGTCTATGTGAGAGCCTGGCTCCACCGAGTGTCCTCTCCCAACCTTCAGTTTCCTCACTGTTCCTGGCCCTTTCCCCAGCAGCTAGCCCATAAATACAAGGGAGAACACATCATCACTAACACTGAACCCTCAGTCTAACCCCCCAGATCTGCTCCTCCTCCTCACCCTCATCTGTGACACTTCCACCCGCCTCGTCACCAAAGTTAGTGTCAGCACATGCAGTATGCAGTATGAGCCCTCCCTGCTGGGAGTTGGACATGTCTTGTATCTGGTCAACTGGGAGGCAGATCTCCTGAAAGCTCTTCACACAGGACTGATTATAAGTCTTCTTGTAAAAGGACTCCAACCAAGGCAGGGATTGATGGGCTGATCATTAATTAGAAGGTGACATCTGGGAAGCCTGGCAATGGTCACATTTGACTATTTTTTCCCTTATCATCAGTCTTCAATTTATGCCAGTTTGCCTCATAAAAGTTTAAAAAAATTGTCTCCTTATCCTTGTTGTTTGCTTATTTGCCTTCAGATCCGATCCCTCTGCATTGTGAGAAAGTCCCTGTTTCTTGTCCACTCCTTCCCTGAGGGTTTGGCAATGGGAGGCTCTATTAGAAAACTGGAAGATGGGGTGGGAAGGAAATGCCCCGAGGAGCCCGGGCATTTCCCGCTCCCCTACTCTGCCTCTGGTGGCATCTTCCCCAGGACAGCTCTTCCTTTGTGCCTGTCAGCCCCACCGAGGTTCTAGCTCCCAGCTGGTGGCCCCAGCCTCAGATGCCTCTGATGCCTCTGCCTCTCCTCTTTGTCCTTCTAGCAGGGAGGTGGCAATGCCTTCCTGCTGTTGTTCTCTTTGCCTTATTGCCCTCTCTTTGGGCCTGTGTCTGTTTCACTGCTAGATAATTCATTTGCCAAATTAATTTTCCACTCTTTGAAAGACCTAGGGTAGTCTCTGTTTTTCTGACTGGATCTTAACGTCTCATGTCTTACACGTACTGTCACCCTCCTACCCCCAAATCAGACCCTGGGTATCCCCCACCTAGAGCATCTGGTTTTGTTTTGTTTTGTTTTTCCCTTTGTGAGACTGAGTCTCACTCTGTCACCCTGGGTAGAGTGGTATGGTGTCATCATAGCTCACACCAACCTCAAACTAATGGGATCATGCGATATCCTTGCCTCAGCCTCCTGAGTCTATGGGACTACAGGTACCTGCCATAACCCTTGGCTGGTTTTTCTATTTTAGTAGACAGAGGGTCTCACTGTTGCTCAGGCTGGTCTGGAACTCCTGAGCTCAGGCCATCCACCCATGTCGGCCTCCTGGAGTACTAGGAGTATAGGTGTGATCCGCCACGCCCAGCCACACCTATGTTTTTTGTATCACTATCTCCTACCCTGTCTCCCTGGCTCTAGTCCTTTCTCCTTTAATCCACCATAGTGGTATGCCTGGAGTACAGATCCGATCTTGCCACTGCCATGCTTAAAACCCTTCTGTGATTCCATGCACACTAGGAGAATTTCTAGATCTTTGCTATCTAACCGGGTAGCCACTAACTGAATGATTATTGAACACTTGATATGTGGCCAGTTAGAATTGAGATGTATTGTAGTAAAATTCCCAGTGGATTTTGAATACTTCATACAAAAGAAAGGTATGTAAAATAAATCATTAATTATTAAAAATATTTAATAAAGATTGCATATGAAAAGGATACAATTTTGATTATGGAGTTTAATTAAGATCTATTATTAAAATTAATTTTACCTTTTCGGTAATTTGCTCCTTTTTTAAATGTGGCGATTACAAAGTGTGAAAGCATATATGTGGCTCCTGTTCTATTTTCTTGCAGGCAGTATTATTCTAGACTACTTAAAACAGCAGAGAAAGCCCCTGATTTCACTCCTACTTCCCTCCCTTACTACACTCTGATTTCCATCTTAGGCTCTGTATATACAGTCAGGCCCTGCCTTTCCAAGCTTGAACCTTCCAAATCAATTAGTGTCACACTCTAAGTACAAGGGGTCATGTCGTCCCCCATCTACAGCCTCATCCCTCCAGGAAGAGGATAGAAACTCTGAGAAGGGTCCAGGACCAATTGGGGTGCTGGATAGAGGGTAAAAATTTGGGACATTAAAAATTCTTACTCTATCCTAAAGGATTCTTCTGAATCCTCTTGGAATCTTGAATTCTTCTCTTGGGTTGTTGATGCTGTTGAATCATGGACTCACCCTGGGGCTCATATTCTGCCCTGAAAGAGGCCTACAAATTCAAAGGCATGGATGGTCCTTATGCTCATCAGCCTAAGATACTGCTGCAGCAGCCCCTGCCACTTAATAAGGTGGCCTTGCTCAGAGTATGTCCTATGGCTATGGCACTCACCTGAGAGCTTGCAGTCAAAGTCAGATGAGAGACAGGATTCTAGGGTTTAGAGATCTTGATGCTGACACTACAGAAGCACAGCTAACACACACTGTGCTGTATCTTGGCTCTGAGCCTTCCTTTCTGTGTCTTCTGCTCCCCCTGCCTTACTCTTCCTCCTGTCAACTTAACATAATTGAAACGATCAGAAATCAGTTTAAAGGGGTTTATTCAAGCGCAAAGCTGAGAATGGCCATGCTGGCAGCACAGACTCCAAGGAATTGGGTCCATGCTCTGAAGTTGAAAGGTTAAGGTCATGTTTATCTAGATAGACAACAAAGAAATGTTACAGGGTTATAAACTTTTTCTGGCAAGGCTGGTTTATGAGTTACAACTGTTTTCTTTTGCTTTTCCAATTTAAAAGAGTATATTTAACATTTCCTCTTAGATGGTCATGAGGTCTTTATGTAAGAGAAGTAAGATGGAAGTTAATCTATAAGGAAGGCCAATGTTAAAGAGGGAAGGGTCTTCTCTGGCACCTTTCAGTCTTTTACAACATCGTACACATCAATGTACATAAAGAAAAAGCTAATCTATAATCTGAGGAATAAGGTTGCCTAGGTTACAGCTGCCTGTCACATGACTCAGGCATACTAGTCCTATAATCACATTCCTTTAAAACTCAAAATAATTTAAAGTTCCAACAGCTTTGATTTTGAATTACTTATTTTTATACTTCCCTCTGCTGACTTCATTTGTTTTTAAAAGGCATTTCAAATGTACTTCCAGAAATGCTCTTTTCACCCCAAGAATACTCTGCAAATAACTTCAGTGTTGGGTTGCACTCATGTTATTTTACTGATTTGTTAATATGTCTCTTCTCCTTACTGGGTTGTCAGTGACTTAATAGTAGCAACCATATTTTGTTCATTTTTTATTCCAGTGCCTGGTTGTAATAGATGATCAGTTTAAATATTAATGGATGGGTGGATGGATGGGCAGATGTGTGAGTGGATGATGGATAATTTTCTGAGGCTCCCCACAGTACCTGAGATAATAATGCTTTAAACATATTTGGGAATTAATAATAGTGTTTGATTGACTAAAAGTTAGGTTCCAAGATATGCTCATTAGGCTGAGCTACAGAACAAAAATAAGGACCAGATTGTTGGTCTTGCTGCCAGTATTTTTATCTGTTAGGAATATCCTCAGATTTGGGTTAAGTCTGGGGCCAGTTTATAGATGGGCCCAGAGAGATATGGAGAAGGCAGATTGATAGAGTGGGTAGTTGCCAGGGCTCCAGCAGGACAAACAGCTATCAGCCAAGAACTAATTCTCTCTCTCAATTTTTAAATTTCTCAATTAACAATGAAATTCATTACTATTAAAATCTGACAGTTTTTTGCTAGATTTTTCTTGAACAAGTCATTGACCCTCCCTGAATTTATTTGTTCATCTGAAAACTGGGAGTAATAATACCCACCCTGCCCATTTCACCAAATTGTGCTGAGAATCAAATGGCAATAGGTACGTCAGAAGCTTTGTAAACTAGAAATTGTTATATGAACATTAGGTATTACAATTATATCTTACATTGTTTCTTGATCCTCCTGTGATTTAGAAGGAAGTAGGAGGGTGAGATCATAATTTAATACAAACATTTGCAAATTCAATTATGTCTTATCACCCATCAGGGCTACTTGTCCACACAGTTCTTTAATCCATGTTAACCTTAAAAACTACTTTTTATTGCATAAGGATTCAGAATACTTATTTCTCTTTATATAGAGTCTAACTTTTCTTTTGTCATTTTGGTAGTCCAAATTGAATGTTCAGACAGATATGGGTTTTTTTTTAAATTTCAGATAAATATGAGTGTACAAATAATTAGGTTACATTGTTTGCATTTTTTAGGTAAAGTCCAAGTTGTAGTTAAGCCCTTCAGTCATATGTATTTTAACTCTTTTTTTTTTTTTAATAAATAAGACTTTGGTCCATAGCGAATTGAAGACGCAGTAGGAAATACTTTTGCTGATATACAAATTTGTGTGTGTGTGTGTGTGTGTGTGTGTGTGTGTTTGTAGACTGGCCATCAATTGGGAACTGAATTTCTTTCCTTCTAGTTCAACATTGTCTTTTTTCACTGGTATTATATTTATTTAGCCAAATTTTAAGAATGTTATTTAAATATAACTTGTAGTAGACTAAATAATGGCCTGAAAGATATCAGGTCCCAATCTTTGGGACCTTAAATGGAAAAACGTTGTTGCAGATGTGATTAAGTAAAGGATTTTGATATGGGAGATTATCCTGGATTATCCACCAGGCCCTAAATGTAATCACAAGTATCCTCACAAGAGAGAGGCAGAGGGAGGTTTGATACTGAGGAGACAGTAAGGTCAGTGAGGCAGAGACTAGAGAGATGCAGCCCCAAGCCAAGGGAAGCTGACAGCCACCAGTCTCTGGAAGAGGCAGGGAATGATTCTCCACCCTCACCCCCCAGTTTTTGGTGGAGTGTGGCCCCAGACACCTTTAAGTCAGCCCATTGAAACTTATTTCAGATTTCTGGCCACTAATGCTGTGAGAGAAAAAATTTCTGTTGCTCTAGGCTGCTAAGTTTGTGGGAATTTTCTACAGTGGCATTAGGAAATAATACCAACTCGTCAAGGGATTGGGGAAGAAGGACACTTTGTTATAAGAATTAGTTATGGATTATTCTCAGTCTATTCTTTAAGCATTGAATAAAAATGTATTAATTGAGCCTGGTGGAATGGTGTGAGGTACAGTACAAACCATGAAAGAATAAGAAGCCATGCCTTGCTCCTCTCCCCTGGAGTGTCTTGCCATCTGACTGAAGAATCCAAACAAGTAGATCATGCATCACTTAATGGTGATGGTACATTCTGAGTGATGCGTTTGTTGGGTGATCTCGATGGCACAGCTCGCCACACATCTAGGCAGGTTCAGCCCATGTTCCTGTTGTTACAAACCTATACAGCACATTACTGTACAGAATACTGCAGACGACTGCAACACAATGGTGTTTGTGTATCTAACCGTATCCAAACCCAGGAAAATATACAGTGAAAATGTGGTATTATAATCTCGTGGGACCAGTTTAGCATATGCAGTCTATCATTGACCAGAACGTCATTATGTAAAGAGTGCATGTGGGAATACTTAAGGGAGGAGTCATATATTTTAATTTTTATTTTATTTATTTATTTTTTGAGACGGAGTCTTATTATGTTGCCCTTGGTAGAGTGCTATGGTATCACAGCTCACAGCAACCTGAAACTCTTGGGCTTAAGTGATTCTCTTGCCTCAGCCTCCCAAATAGCTGGGACTACAGGCACCCACCACAATGTCCGGTTATTTTTTTTGTTGCAGTTGTCATTGTTGTTTAGCAGGCCTGGCCAGGTTTGAACCTGCCAGCCTTGGTGTATGTGGCTGGTGCCCTAACCACTGAACTATGGGTGCCAAGCCAGGAAGAGTCATAGCTTGATATACCTGCATACTACTAATAATGATTTTATAAGTTTAAAACCAATATTCAATTATTAATAATTTTTTAACTTATAAAATCTTTATTAGTAATACAAACACATCAAGATATGACTTTTCCCTTAAATATTCCCACATACGCTCTTTAATTATGCCTCACATGACTATCAATGTAAAACAGCTAGCACACGATTCAAGACAGTGGCTAACTCAGGGATAAATTGCTCAGCCCACAGTTCTAGGTGATATAAAGGACTAGCAAAAGCGGGGGCTAGACAAGCAGGTGGGTTACAGGCAAGGAGTTTGGTAAACCCCGGCAGTGTAGGGGGCCAGCCTATGAGGGGAGTGAGGATAAGGTCAGGGGTTAGGAACTGTTTCTGTGCAAAGGAAAAATCAAGCAGGAGATATCAGCTTTCTATTAGAGGGGGCAGGGAGCCATTGACTGTCTTGACACAGAAGAGTTAAAACCATGAAAGCTGTATCCAAGGAAGGTTCATTTATTTTTGATGGATCAAGTTGTACGTGCGCTAGCTGGCTACCAGTCTCCTTTCTCCTAAAAGGTACAGGATGACATTAGCTTTCAATTTTTTTTTTTTTTCCTGAGAAATGTTCAGGACAGCTGTGATGCTGCTTGGGATAATTAGAAAATGTCGGGATGTCATAAACAAGAGCTACGACTCCTTCTCTCAATATTCCCAATTAGATGTGATTGACAGATCCTTAGATCTCACCAGCTTGTGACTTAAAAACAAGAATGTTCTCTCTTTAGCATTCTAATGACAATGAAATTCCCCTTTCATGGGCCACAGGAAGCCACTTTTCCCACTGGGTTCAGCTCTCAGTGGTTTCTGGGCGTCAAAGGGCATCCTGTGCTGTCTGTAGAACCCAGGCCTCCTGCAGCCCCACAAGCCCTCCAGTCCAACCTGCATTTGGCTTCTCCGGGCTGCCCTGGTGCTCCAAGCAGTGACTCTGTTTACTCTCTTTAGCCCTCATTGCCCAGTGAAGACATCCAGCATTAAGAATAACAGGCACTCCTTCCAGAAGGGAGCTTCTAAGGGTCATGCCCCAAGACCCAAGTCTTTTTTGAGACAGAGCCTCAAGCTGTCCCCCTGGGTAGAGTGCTATGGCATCACAGCTCACAGCAACCTCCAACTCCTGGGCTCAAGCGAGTCTCCTGCCTCAGCCTCCCAAGTAGCTGGGACTACAGGTGCCCGCCACAATGCCTAGCCATTTTTTTTTTTTGGTTGCAGCCCTCATTGTTGTTTGGCGGGCCTGGGCTGGGGATTTGAACCCGCTACCTTAGGTGTATGTGGCTGGCGCCTTAGCCACTTGAGCCATAGGTGCCGAGCCGATACTTGCTTTTCTGTTCTTGAGATCCTTTACTAAGGAGAATGTTCTTTAACTCCATGTAAAGTTTACATCTTTTTATGGCTGAATAGTATTCCATGGTATGCAGATACCATGGTTTATCAATCCCTCTATGGATTGATGGGCACTTGGGTTGTTTCCACATCTTAGTGATTGTGAATTGAGCTGCTGTAAACATTCAAGTGCAGATATCCTTGTGTTATAGTGGTTTTTTTTTCTTTTGTGTAGATACCTAGTAATGGGATTGGAAGATCAAAATGGAAGGTCTACTTTTAGCTCTTTGAGAATTCTCTATACTTCCCCAAAAGGCTGTATTAGTTTGCAGTCTCACCAACACGGTGTCAGTGTACCCCTTTGTCTCTGCACCCATGCCAACATCTGCAGATTGGGGACTTTGTGATATGGGCTATTCTCACTGGGGTTAAGGTGCTACCTGAAGGTTGTTTTGATTTGAATTTCTCTGATGACAAGGGAAGATGATGAGCACTTTTTCCTTGTGTTAGTTGGCTGTTTTTCTGTCTTTTTGGGAGAAGGTTCCATTCATATCTCTTGCCAGTAATTAATTGGGTTGTTTGGTCTTCTCTTGATTGCTTGAGTTCTTTGTAGATTCTGGCTAGTAGGCCTTTGTCAGATTCATAACACGTGAATATCTTCTCCCATGCTGAAGGTCTCTTATTTGCTTTATTATGTCCTTAGTTATGCAGAAGTTTTTAAACTTGATCATGTCCCAATTATTTATTTTTGTTATTGCTGCTGTTGCCAATGAGGCTGTCTTCATAAAATCTTTCTGCAGCCCAGTATCATTAAGAGTCTTTCTGACACTTTCTAATAGAGTTTTTATAGTTTTGTGTCTTAGATTTAAATCTTTTATCCAGCATGAGTTAATTTTTCTAAGTGGTGAGGTGCGGGTTCAGTTTCAGCCTTTTACACGTGGCTAACCAGTTCTTTCAGCACCATTTATTAAATAGGGATTCTTTTCCCCTAGTGTATGCTTTTGTTTGGTTTATTGAAGATACAGATGGCAATATGAGGCTGGTTTTATCTCTGGGATTTTCTATTATGTTCCATAGATCTATGTCTCAATTTTTATGCCAATCCCATGCTGTTTTGATAACTATAGAGTTGCAGTATAACCTGAAGTCTAATAATTTGCTGCCTCTAGATTTGTTTTTATTTCTTAGAATTGCATTGGCTATTTGCTTGTAATAGGTTTTTTTTTTTTCTTTTGAGACAAAGTCCTACTCTGTCGCCCTGGGTAGAGTGCTGTGGCATCATAGCTCACAGCAACCTCAAACTCTTAGGCTTAAGTAGTCCTCTTGCCTTAGCTTCCCAAGTAGTTGTGACTATAGACCTGCCTGGCTAGTTTCTCTATTTTTAGTACAGAGTGAGTCTTGCTGTGGCTCAGGTTGGTCTCAAACTCCTCTGAGCTCAAGTGATTCATCTGCCTTGGCCTCCCAGAGTGTCACCACTGTGCCTGGCCTGTCATAGGTTTTAATAGAGGTATGTGAGTTGTGAATTTCTAAGAGGGGCTTTCTCAAGCAACACTTTTTCTGAACTTAAAATAGTTTGCTCATTTATTATCTCCATAAATGGACTACTGGTTTGTGAGTATTTTAAACAATCTTTGTTTTTAAATTTTTTTATTTTTAAAGAGAGTCTTGTTTAGTTGCCCAGGCTGGAAAAGTGTAGTGGAAAGGTCATAACTTACTGTAACCTTAAACTTTCTGAGCTCAAGGGATCCTCCTGTCTCAGTTTCCTGAGTAGCTAGGAGTACAAAAACACCACACTCTGCATGGCTTATTTTTAAATTTTTTGTAGAAATAGGGTCTTGCTATGTTGCTTAGGCTAGTCTTGAACTCCTGGCTTCAAGTGATCTAGGCCTAGACCTTCTGAATAGCTGGGATTCTGGGCATGACTTACCATTCCCTGCCTATTTGTAATATTTTTGAGGAGCAGGTCCCATAGCTTTCTGATGATCAGAATCACTTTGGAAACTTTGAAAAACATTTTTAGAGTTTTTGAGTTCATAATATGTTTATGTGGTCTAAAATTCAAAAATTCAAAATTCTAAATTGGCATACAGTGAAAAGCCTCCCTCTCTGCTCTGTTCCCTGGCCTTCTCCTTCCCTTCCTCATCCGTGACTAATGGTATTAATATATGTTCCAATATTTATTTAGTTGGAACACAATCATTGAGCCTTATATTTGGAGATTTCTGATTTAGTAGGGCTGCATGGGGCCTAGGAATATGTCTGTTTAAATGTTCCCTAGAGATTTTTGGTGTTCAGCCAGATTTAGGCACTGTTATTTTAGATGGTACACATTACTTTTACATGTGACATGTTGTCCATTTCTTAAAACAACTTTGTGAAACAGATAGGGTAGTCACCATTTTTGGCAGAAGTGGAAACTTGAGAGTTGTTAAATAACCTACCCAAGGTTACCCAGTGTCAGACCTGGCACTCAAAAACCCAGGGTTTCATTTGGGTATCTAGTGGGATCGGCTGACATTCATTTTGCCTTTTACTAAAAGCTGTGATGATAATGATTGGCCAAACCAAACAGAATTTAATATGTATGTTTTTATCTAATTATTTCTGTTCTGATATAACAGCAAATATTACAATATTTTATTGCATTACTTGCCAGTAGAAGACATTCAGTGATTGGATTTCCTATAGTTAGCATTTTAAGGTGCTCCACCAGTTAGATTTCTATCATCAGGGTAAGGCACTTAAGCAGACAGGCTGCACATAAATAAGCTTTTAGTTATAGTTTTACTGCTTGATGAACTCTTCTTTCTCTAGCCCTTTGGTCTTCTCAGCACATTTCCCTAACACCAACCCAGATTAATTACACCACAGAAGAAGGAAGGAGAGAGGAGAAAGAAAACTGCCCTCTACGTGGAGGGGGCTGGGAGCTATGGAGTGATTTTCCTGTCTGTCTGGTAAACTTTTTCTACGGCTAATTCTCAGAAAATTTCAAAAATTTCTCATACTGTTTCAGCCTCATTTGAATTAGGGTATAGTTCCAGTGGGATTATTTTGTAGTATGACATTCTTTCAGTGTATTTTATAAAGCCTACTCAACTGATACTGTTCATAGACTAGGACATCTAAAATAGTAATATTTATTTATTTATTTAAGAGACAAGATCTTACTCTTGCCCACAGCTCACCACTGCTTCCAACTTTTGGGATCAAGCCATCCTCCCACCTCAGCCTCCCAAGTGGCTGGAACTACAAGTGTGTGCCATCATGCCCAACTAATTATCTTTTCAAGACTTTTTCGTAGAGGTGGTGTCTTGCTATGTTGGCCAGGCTGATCTTATATTCCTGGCCTAAAGCTATTTTCCCACCTCGGCCTCCCAAAATTCAGGGTTATAGGCATAAGCCACCATGCCTGGCCTAAAAAAAATAATTTTTTAAAGAGATTAGTCAGCCGGGTGGGAGGATTTTTTTTTTTTAATGACTATAAGAAGGAAAAAAGTTGTAAATCCACCATTTGGAGGCAGTATAAGACTTAAAGAACTAAGATATATTAATTTTCATTATGTTCAGTTCCCCATCCATTAGTAGATAGCTATTAAGCATTTACTGTGTGTCAGGTACTAGGGATTTTAAAATTAATAAAATATGATTCTTGCCTTCTTTGAGTTTGTTGGGCAGTAAAGGAGACAAATATTTCCTCATACAGGTTGTTACTTTATAAGAAGTACGGTGAAGAAGAATGCACTAGGTATATTGAAACTTAGAGAAATGCATAGTTTAAGCCAGGAGCGAAAGGTGAGTTAGGGATTTCTGCAGGTTCTGTCAGCCTAGCCTTCAGAGACTCATGGCTAGGTGTGCAGAAGGCAGTGGGGTTAGAGTTATTCTAGGCTTAGGAAACAGGTGTGTGGGAAGAAATAAGGAAATAGTTTGTGTGTATAATTTAGTTTGGTAATTCTGAAAATATAGGGATGTTTGGAGTATAGATTCCTTCTGGATGAAAGATAGGCATGTGATTAGAGAGATGGTAAGGGCAAGAAGAGAAAATAAATCTCTTTACTCCATGAAATAAAAACTCGTGCATTTAGCTGAGCGAAGTGGTATGAGCCTATATCCTCAGCTATTTGGGAGACTGAGGCAAGAGGATTGCTCATTCCCAGGAGTTTGAGGTTGCAGCGAGCCATGATGAAGTCACTGCATCCTAGCTGGGGCAATAGACAAGACCCTGTCTCCAAAAAACAAAACAAAACAAAACAAAAAACCCCCAAAAACCAAAAGCAACAGAACCCCAACTCTCCTTCAAACAAACAGAAAGACCAAAGTCTTGCATGAGAAACAGAGTTAATACTGCATTTACATATTTCCTTTTCCAAGAATTCCCAGACTTAGCTGTCATTCCCTGGATCTTCAAGTTCCTAGCAGGTCTCAGGATTCAAATTAGACTTGGACTCTGTTTAGTTTGGCCTAAATTCAAGTCAGAACTTGCAGACTTGAAGCAGCAATATAGCAGGCTATCCAAGGATGAAAAATACAGGATAATACTGTTGATAATGGCTGCCATTTATTGAGCATTTAAGTGTTTGCCTCTTTTCAAGGTACATTAAAAAATTATCTTGAATCCTTATAGCAGTAGTACCAGACAAGTAATTTTATCTTTAATAGAGTAAGCTCTGGATGGCTAAAGGAAGCTCTACCAGAGTTCCAGAGCCAGTTAACAGTGGAGATGGAACGAAACCCACAGCATGCTCTTTTCCACACTGCGTCAAGCTGTCCCTTACAATATGGTAGGTGTTGTGGTCTGGTTGGTGGGACAGCAGCTCAGGATGTAAAATGACTTGTTTCAAAGGCAGCAAAACTGGTATTTCTTTCTTTCTTTCTTTCTTTTTTTTTTTTTTGAGACAGAGCCTCAAGCTATTCCCCTGGGTAGAGTGCTGTGGCTTCACAGCTCACAGCAACCTCCAACCCTTGGGCTCAGGCAAGTCTCCTGCCTTAGCCTCCCAAGTAGCTGGGACCACAGGCGCCCACCACAAAGCCCGGCTATTTTTTGGTTGCAGACGTCATTGTTGTTTGGCGGGTCCAGGCTGGATTCAAACCCGCCACCTTAGGTGTATGTGGCTGGCGCCTTAGCCACTTGAGCCACAGGTGCCGAGCCTCAAAACTGGTATTTCATCTTTGATGCTAGGGAAAGGGCAACAGAACTAATGGCATTAAGATCCTTGGACAGGAATATAACCTAATTATCTTGTTACTATGGAAAAATCAGATTTCATTATAGGTATTTTATTTCAGTTTGCAGTTCTATCTCAAGGAAAGAATAACTTGCCAAATGATGGTGTTTGTTCTATGAAGTCTGTCAGTTATCTCAGGAGACGTTTAATTTGTATGAAGAATTAAAATTGGGTTTGTAATGATTTGAATACATCATCTACACTTGGCAGATACTTTAATGAATGATGTCACAAGTATTCCAAATATGATTATGGCCTATAGGTAAAAAAGGGTGAGTATTTCCTCATAAAAGTTTTGACTGGATACTATACATTTTGGTTAGCAGCTTCCAGTCTGGTTAGCACAGTTTGATTCTTCTATGTATGTATGTCTGTATAGTCTTACTGTTAAGAAAATGAAATTAGATAAGACAGAAGGACTTACAAAATTATCAAGAAAAATTAGTGTATAAAGGCCATTATCTTTTCTTACCAAATTTCTCCTTGTCCATTTGGCATGTGTATTCTTTCCCTATTCATATTTTGAATGGAGCTAAAAATAACGTAGTTGGTTTTGCTTTAAAGGACAATGACTACTTTTTTTGTGTATGCTGAGCATTTAATTTCTCAGAATGTGTTTATCTTTGAAATGGCACAGTAATTTGGGATTTTGGTCTCCTTTCACATTATCAGGAGAAATAGTTATGATACTTTACAGGAATTTATAACCAGAATATTTTCCAGTTTAGGAGAAGAAGTTATTTGCTAGGTATAAGGCAATAATGCAGTATTCCTCTATCACAGTTTATAGAGTGTTTCTGTACAACATGAATTGTCTTTTTGGTTTAATAGAAATCTTTTGGTGAGGGGGGGATGGGAGAGGGAGGGTGATTGGTGGGGTCACCTCTGTGGTTACAAGGGTACAAGTGAATCTTTCTAAAAGCAGAGTATGAATGTCTTAACCAATAACTAAAAATGACATGAAGGTTATATTAACTAGTTTGATGAGAGTATGTCAAAGTGTATCTGAAAACAGCACACCATACCCCATGATTGCATTAATGTACATAGTTTACTATAAGAAATTTAAAAAATGAAAAAAAAAAGAAACAAGTCTCTATATGTGTGTAAGAAAAATGATCAGGACTGTCCAAAGTTTAATGAACCAAGATTTCAATACTATTTAAACATTTTCTGAACCTCATCATCACATATATGAGAATTTTGAGCTTAACTGTTCTCCAAATTCAAGTTTAGTTTGTAGATAACCTCTTATTGTTCCCGTTGCATTTCTTAATTCTCAAGTCCCCTGGAGCTCTTCATGAGTCATAGATATCTTTCCTGCCACTCAAATAGCTGCAAGTAACAACAAGCTTGAGGCAGGAACTCCCACCAATGTGATGGTGGGCTTGGGTTTGGGGCACCAGCCTCATATGGTGGCAGAGAATTCTAGAGTGTGACAAATATAGTCTGTCAGCTCCTTTCTGTGCTCTAAGGGCTTCGCTGCTCCCTGTTTACTGCCACCACATTCTTGCTTCCAAATACCATTTTCTCCTCTCTTGGCTCCCACATAGGCATTCTGGTAGGTTCCTAGGGGGATTGGCTCCTATATAGGCATTCATGCTGAAAGACCTTTCTGGGTTTGGGCTGCTAGTGAATAATGGTCACAAATGGTTTATGAGCAAGACCTGTCTCTCTTCTATGCTGCTCTTACTTTTCCCCCCTTTGCTCCAAAAAGAAAGAAAGTTTTAAGAGACACTTATAGTTGTGAAGGAAACCTGGTATTGCTATGGATACTCTCAATTCCTTTTACCACTTATTTCAGTCAAGTTAACTCTCCTATTATTGCTATTGCAGGACTTACTGGAGAGGTTGTGACAACTTCTATAAGTCTCCTGAAGAGTAAAATGTATAGAGAAAAGAGTCATTATGGAAGGCAATCAGAATTTTCTTAATAGCATTTGATGACACAAAAATTAAAATTATGAGGGATTCTGATGGGAATTAAAGAAACTAAAGAAACAGTTTCAGCACTGCAGTCTGAGCACTGTGTGTGTTTGCAAGACTAGTGGAAAGGCGAGGAAGGAAGTTAGACAGAACGTTTAGGATTTCCGCCCCTTCCCCCACCCCCTATTTTACCATTCAGGACATTCTAGAATCAATTTGGAAAATGCAAGCAAGACCTGAGAGTACAGGGATGGGGACTGGATCCAGGTAATAGCTTCTGAAAAGGTACAGAGAGAAGAAAGAAAATGCAGAAACTGACTTTTAACATTAAGGGCTAGTTTCTGGTCATCATCAATAACAAAAACAAATAGGTAAGCATGGCTGGGCTGAATTATGTTTCAGAGACTCTGTAAACTCAAAGTAGACTATATGTTCAGATAATTCAGAAAAATTTTTTTTGTCTGTATTCTTTTTTTTTCTTTTTTTGGAGACAGAGTCTCAAGCTGTCACCCTGGGTAGAGTGTCGTGGCATCACTGCTCACAGCAACCTTAGACTCTTGTGTTTAAGCGATTCTGTTGTCTCAGCCTCCCAAGTAGCTGGGACTATAGGTGTCTGCCACAATGCTAATATTTTTGTTGCAGTTGTCATTGTTGTTTTAGCAGGCCTGGGCCGGTTCAAACCCCCCAGCCCTGGTGCATGTGGCCAGCACCCTACCCACTGAGCTGTGGGTGCTGCCCCTGTATTCACTTTTTTTTATTTTTTATGTTTTTTGAGACAGAGTCTTACCATGTTGCCCTCGGTAGAGTTCCATGGCAGCATAGCTCACAGCAACCTCAAATTCTTAGGCTTAAGTGATTCTCTTGCCTCAGCCTCCTGAGTAGCTGGGACTACCAGTGCTGGCCAGAATGCCCGGCTGTTTTTTTGTTGCAGTTTTGATGGGGCCAGGTTTGAAGTACTGTGAAACATTCCACAACTTAAGTCCAAGATTAGCCATTTCTAAGCTCTAAGTAGAAGGTACAAATTGGGATTTTAATGTTCAGTCTTTAGGGTTGTCATAGATTAAGTCCAAAACAGCTCCTCAACTGTTTATAGGAAAAAATAAAATTTCATGTATATCTAATGGACTGCAAAATACTTAGAGCTCTTAGCACTTTATAAAGACTTATGGATGAGAGAAACAAAGGCCACTCAACCATTTGAAATGCTAGTGAAATGGTTGAAAAAAAAGAAATTAGCAATTTTTCTCATTTCTATCATAAAACGTATAAGTAGCTATAGTGTAGTTATTCCCTACTCCTAACAAATGACAATGTTACCAGTATATAAAATAAAGGAGCTGATAGTCATTTTTCTCTTGACCATCGGACATGTTTTAAAATGTCCTTCCCTTCCCACAGAAAGACCTTTTCTGACCCTCACTGACTCCTTATCATCCCCAGGGTGTTTAATTTTGATCTTATCTTTGTATTACCCTAAAAGAATTCCACAGATTGAGTAATTCAGAGGGAAACAAATGTATTCATTCCTTTGTGCTAAAGGCTGGGAAGTCTCCATCTGTGAGAGCCGTCATGCTATCATCCTGCCATGGAAGGCAGAAGGGTGAGAGAGCACAACACCCAGGGGAAGGGAGCCAAGATCATACTTTATGAGGACATCCTTCTAAGACAAATAACCTACTCCCATAACAAGGGCACTAATTTATTTGTGATGGCAGGGCCCTCATGACCTAATCCTTGCTTAAAGATCCTTCCTATCTATAGTGTTGCACTGGGCATTAAATTTCCAATACATGAAATTTGGGGGATGCATTCCAACCACAGCATTCTTCTCTGGCCCCTAAATACATGCAGATTCATTCCATCTCAGTGGACTTAAGACTCAAAGTCTTAAGTTGTTCCACCACCAACATAAAAGTGCAGTCTTATCCAAATCAGATATTGGGTGAGACTCCCCACATCCTGAGGCAAATTCTTCTTTACCTCTCAGCCTATGAAATTAACAAATTACACAAGTTTAAAATTCAATGATGGGAGCAGCATAAACAGACATTCCCATTTCAAGAGGGAGAAATAGGAAGACAAGAGTAACTTATTCCAAGTCCAAAGCCCACAGAAAAATAAGTATCAAGTCTTAAAGCTAAGAGTAACCTCCTTTGGCTCCCTAGCTCCCATTCTGGCACTCTAGGTCAGCGGTTGAGCTGCCAAGGCTCACGCACACCCATCTCATGGCTTTGCTGAGCTCCATCAACCCAGCAGCTGTCACAGTTTAAATTCTCATCAGTTGCGCACTGGCAGCCCTACAATCTATGGTCTTGGGGCTACCCCATTCCCACAGCTCCACCGGTGGAAACTCTGTGTTTGCTACACCCCATAAAAAGTCTGTGCCTGGGCCCGTCCCGACTGTCCACAATATCCTATGAAATACAGGTGGTGGTTGCCTTGGCACCCAGTCTTTCCATTCTGCACATCTGCATTAGTTAGCAGCGTGTGGATGCCACCAAACCTCACCATTTGAGTTCACCACAGTAGGCATGAGAAGCTGTACCTGGGCCCACCTGAGCCATGGCTGGTCAGCAAGAGTACTATGCTGGAATGTGGGGAATGTGGCAGCCCTGGGCAGCCACAGACAGTGGCCCAGGCCTGTGTCATGAATCTGTCCAGCCCTCTATGGGAGGGGCAGCCTCAAAGATCTCTGAAATGTTTGGAGGTCATTCTATTGTCTTTTTGTCTGTTTGAGACAGAACCTTAGACTGTTGCTCTGGGTAGCGTGCCGTGGCCACAGCTCACAGTAACCTCCGACTCCTGGGCTTAAGCGATTCTCTTGCTTCAGCCTCCCAAGGAGCTGGGACTACAGGCACCCACCACAGTGCCCAGCTAGTTTTTGGTTGTAGTTGTCATTGTTTGGCAGGCCCAGGCTGGATTCGAATCTGTCAGCTCTGGTATATGTGGATGGCACCTTAGCTGCTTTAGCTACAGGCACCAAGCCTCCATTGTCTTGATAAGTGGTACCCAACTCCCTTCTATTCATCCTAATCTTAGCAAATGGTCCTTTGGCCTGACACTTGGTCTGCTTTCCTCAACCTGCCTTTCACTGTGTACATGGCCTGGCTGCAAATTTTCCAAGTCTTTCTGTCCTGCTTCTCTTCTGATGAGAAATTCCATCTTTAAGTCTGTTCTTTTCCCTTACATCTTACCCTATGAAGTTAACATTAGCCATGTAGTGCCTTCAGTGTGGGAGTTAAAGATTTCTTCTGCCAGACTTCCTAGTTCTTTCCTTTTAAATTCTACCCTTCACAAAGTGTTGGGACACAGATAAAATTCTGCAAGTTCTTTGCAGCTATATAACAAGGATGGCTTTCATTTCGATTTCCAATAAGCTAGCCATTATTTCCACCTGAGACTTCATTTGATGGCTCTTACCTCCCTTATTTCTATCAGCATACTGATCACAACCACTTGAGTAATCTCTGAGAAGTTCCAGAATTTCTCTACCTCCATTTTCTTCTTCTGACCCTTCACCAGAATCACTCTTAATATTTTACTCAAGGAAGTACAGAAATTTTCAGTATTCATTTTAGAACTGCTCTAGCCTCTAGCCACTACCCAATTCCAAACCCTCTTTCATATTTTCAGACATTTGGTATAGCAACAGCCCTACTCTTCAGTACCAGTATTCTGCCTTAGTCCATTTTGTGTTGCTATAACAGAATACTGCTGAGTGGATAACTTGGACAAAAGAAAAATGTATTTATCACCATAACTTCTCATGACTACTACATTTTCTTCTCAATGATTTGCTGTCCATCTTTCATGCCTCCTCCACCTGAATGTAGACTTCCTGAGAAAAGGGACCTTGTTTCTTTTGCTTTGTCTTTAATTCTGCATCATTAGCACCAATATAAATACCAGGCATTAGTAGAAGCTCAATATATTATTATTGCATGGATTAGTAATACTGATATATTCACTACAGCTTTCCTTTAAATATGCTGTGCCCTAATTACATTTAAAATGTTAACTTTTGTAGTAAATTCTAGAAATCCTTAAATAAAACAGAATAAGATATAACTGTTAGAGTATTAAACTGAAATAGAAATTTTAAAACCTCATAAATGAGTTCAAATAGAAAAAAAGTACTTATTCTACAGCAACTTCTAAGTTAGAACACCACTGAGCACCATACAATTTTGTCGCAGGTTCATTTTAATTTCTTCTACTGATATTGTGGGAGTCTAAATTTCAAGAAAGGTGTAATAAAACCTACCAGAAATATATAACCTTGTAATGTGTTCTAAATAAATTACCTGAGAATTATTTGGTTCTAAAATATTGACTAATACTTTACTTGGAATTCTCTTGCTTGGGGGTGGGGGAAGATGGCTGACTAGAGGCAGCTTTTGTGAGAAGCTCCCATCCAGATGGAGAAAAACTGGATTGAAGCAAACTCAGAGTAGCTGAAATATTTGGGATGAGTACAAGCAGAAGAAGTCAAGGTACTTAACATTCTCACCCAGATGAAGTGCAAGGATAAAGATGAGAGGGAGGAAGAGAACAGAGGAAATTTACAGAGCCGATCAGACTGAGGTGGCCTGGTGCAAGAGGAGTGGTGGGGGTGACATCCTGTCAAGGTGCTATCCACAGACTCTCCACAAGCAGTAAACATGGGATCTCTCATTCCGCAGGAGAGTGTCTTGAAGTCCCAGTTTTCTTGTACCTGAGAATTTCCACCTCTGGGTCCCCATCCCCCAAACCCCCTTCTTTGTGTGTCCCACAGCCCATACCCCCCTTGTTTGCTGGACTGCCTCCTCCAGACACCAGCTCCCCAAATCTAGGCAAGTAGGAGTAGTAGCCAGGACCAGACAGCTGTTCCTGCTACAGCATCAGTCCCACATTCCACCCAATTCCATCATTGTCCCATTAATGTGCTGGCTGGAGGAGGTTTGAACAGCAATCTGTGGACAGCTCAGATGTTCCAGACCAGGTTCATGTCCTACATGTGAACACCCTAAGCACAATCGAATTTTAAAAGCCATAGTTTTCACTACAGTCCTTCCAGCAATAATGGAAATGCCTCACCTCTCACCTGTAGCATCCACCATGTGCATCCTGGGAACAGAGTGGGGTTGTCTGAAGCTAGTCTTGTCTCTCTCCACATCTGTAGCATGGGAACTGGGGGCTTAATCCCATGGAGGGGTTCACTAGGTACAAATGCCAGACAGTCTCTCCACATGGCAGGGAGAATTCCTCTCTAGCATGAGGTAAACCCAGCAGGGACCCCGTCTTGCCAAAGTCAGTGCAGCATAGTTCACAATCTCCTCCTGCAGTGGGAGTGGGACACACTCAATTCACCAAGCCACGCACAATGCAGAGGTCCCTCAGAATTCCTCCCAGACATGGGGTGGCAAAGCCTGTCTGCCATTACGCCCATGGCCAGCCAAGAATCTGGCCAGTTATGGTGACAGAGAAAGTGGCCTCTGTAACCCTTACTCTTGCAGCCAGTCACTTTGGGGGCTGTGCGGGTTCCAAAGCTCCTCGTCCTAGTGCCTGGGGTGGGGCAGTGCCACCACTCTGTGGGAGTGGGAGATATAGCTGAAAATACCATCCATAGAGAAATTATTGCAATGGTAGATATAGAATTCAGAATATGGATGGCAAATGATTGAACGGAACTGAAGAGAAGATGAAAAAGAAATCCAAAAAGAAGTTCAAAAACTTTCACAAGAAACTATAGTGAAATTAAAGACAAAGATACCAAGGACCTGAACATACTTAGGAAGGACATAGGAGAGCTTAAGAAATTGAAAGAGGCATTCAAAGAGATTCAATACACAGTAGAGAGTCTCAGCAATAGAGTAGAATGTATAGAAGAAAGAATCTGAGAAATCTAAGATAAGACTTTTGAACTAAAAATACAGAGACGAAGATAGTAAAAGCAAAGATGTGTCTGAAAGAGATATAGGACTACTCCAAATGCAAGAATATTTGAATCCTTAGGGATTCCTGAAGGAGAAGAGAATCCTAAAAGGTTGCAAGCTATATTTCAAGACATCATGGTGGAGGATTTCCCAAGCATTGCAAGAAATTCAGATACTATATGGTTTTAGAACCCAGACTCAATTTAAACAAAGTATCTCGTAGATATATTGTAATTAACCTGGCAAAAGCCAAAATGAAAGAGAAAATTCTGTAGGCAGCCAGGCAGGAGCAATTTCTTTTCTGTAAGGAGAAAAATATCAGGGGAACAGCAGATTTTCAGCTGAAACTTTCAATCCAGAGGAAGGTCATCTGTCTTTGACCTTCTTAAACAAAACAATTTTCAGCCCAGTGTTCTATATTCCTGCTCACTGAAGTTTCATATTCAATGGGAAAATTAAATCTCTTACTGACATGCAAACATTGAGGAAATTCACCACAAGATCAGCACTGCAGGAAGTACTGAGAACTATCCTTCACACTGATTGTCACAATGGAACAACACTTAAGGAAAGACACCCAGAAATTAAAACACCAAAGCCCAAGTGCCCATCAATCCACGAATGGATCAATGAACTGTGGTATATGTACACCATGGAATACTATGCAGCCCTAAAGAAAAACGAAGACTTTACCTCCTTCATGTTTACATGGATGGAACTGGAAAATGTTCCTCTTAGCAAAGTATCACAGGAATGGAAGAAAAAGTATCCAATGTACACAGCCCTTCTATGAAACTAATATATACTTCTCAAATGAAAGAAACAACTTAATTCTAGCACAAGAATATGGGGAGAGGTAGGGAAGGGGAGGGGAGAAGGGTGGCTGGGTGGTGGGAGGGTAACCGGAAAGGTCACCTATATTTCTGTCTAACAAGGGTACAAGTGAACTTTTCTAGAACTAGAATGTAAATGTTTTGACACAATGACTATGCAAATGACATGAAATTTATGTGAACCAGCTTGATGAAAGTATTTCAGAATGTGTGTGAAAA
>CAUYTI010005997.1:0-13077 GCA_963575145.1 Galago senegalensis | reverse complement strand
GCCTATAGCTCAACCGGCTAAGGCGCCAGCCACGTACACCTAAGGTGGTGGGTTCGAATCCCCATCCCGGACCCGCCAAACAACAATGACGGCTGCAACCAAAAAATAGCCGGGCGTTGTGGCCGGCGCCTGTGGTCCCAGCTACTTGGGAGACAGAGGCAGGAAACTCGCCTGAGCCCAGGAGTTGGAGGTTGCTGTGAGCTGTAATGCCACGGTACTCTACCCAGGGGGATAGCTTGAGGCTCTGTCTCAAAAAAAAAAAAAATATATTAGGTTGCTTCTGTTTTTTACCTAAAAGGATTAGTATTCTTTCATTTTAATTTTTGTATGTAATCATTATTATTAGCTTAGAAATAATAGATTTGCTAGGTTGACAGGTATACATACTTTGAAATATGAAGGGAAAAAATACTTAATGTGAAATAAACTTTTTTTTCCTGCAGTCAGTTTTAAAGGAAAGCTCTGAATCTGTGTCTTTGTTTATTTCAGTCACTCTTTCAATTGCCAGAATTTCGAAGACTTGTTCTCAGCTATAATCTGCCACAAAATGTCCTTGAAAATTGTCAGAGTCACACGGTAAGTTGGTCCTGAGCAATGTTTTCAGTGTTGGTTGGGCCTTTTCATCTCAAAGCCCTCTGAATTTTTGACTAAAGCCGATAACCGTGATGTTCTTTGGCTTGTGCTGATTTTTCTTTTCACTTCTAAATGGCTCTTTTTCCTTCTTTCTGACCAGAAATGAGGGTTTGCAATAATATAAAATTAGAAAAATGCTTCCGAGGAAGTGTAGGTAGGGGACTCTGATACCTGTTCAGTGTTCGTGGTGTCCTTCCCTCTTCCTGCTACCCAGGAAGGCCCAGTGATGCAGAAGATGACCCAGTGCCAGGGGCCTGGGCTTTATTTGGACAGAAATGAGTTTGTTCTTGCCAGAGGTAACCACTGCCTCTCAGTGGCACTTCCCAGGATCTCACCTGGATGTGCAGTGCATTTTCCGCATTGGCATACAGGCAGCAGTTTCAAAAAGTGAGCATTCTAGGCTGGGCATGGTGGCTCACGCCTGTAATCCCAGCACTCCAGGAGTCCGAGGTGGGTGGATTGCCTGAGCTCACAGGTTCGAGACTAGCCTGAGCCAGAGCGAGACCTTGTCTCAAAAAATAGGTGGGCGCCTGTAGTTGGGAGGCTGAGGCAAGAGGATCGCTTGAGCCCAAGAGATGGAGGTAGCTGTGACGCCACAGCACTCTACCAAGGGTGACAAAGTGAGACTCTGTCTCAAACAAAAAAAAAGCGAACACTCTGTTTTTCCAAAATGTTTTATCATCATCTCTCTGGCTCCTACATAGTTATTCTTTTTTTTTTTTGCAGTTTTTGGCCGGGGCTGGGTTTGAACCCGCCACCTCTGGCATATGGGGCCGGCGCCCTACCCTTTTGAGCCACAGGCGCTGCCCCATAGTTATTCTTCAGTTTAACCCTCTCTGCAGTCCTTATTTATCAGAGTCCCTATAGCATAGTCTGAGACCTGCTTCTGACCTACACCGAGCTACATATAAATTAGGGAGTAATTATTGACAATTTTTCTCTTTACATGTTCTTATTTTCCAAATAAGAGTAAGTGCTGTGTTTTCTATAGGATAAGAGAAATATCATGTTTATGCAAGAGCTTCAATATTTGTTTGCTCTGATGATGGGATCAAATCGAAAATTTGTAGACCCTTCAGCAGCCCTGGATCTGCTAAAGGGAGCATTCCGATCATCTGAGGAACAGCAGGTACAAAAGAAGCTTCGTTCTTCTCTTGTTCCCTCAAACGTTGAAGTCACGCCTTATTAATATTACCAAGGTGATGCTTTATCTCTGCTGTGTAGCATGTGAACAAGGCTAAGCAGGACTGCAGGGGCCTGGTTTTGCCTTGTATTTTGCCAACAGAACAGGTGGTGAGAGAGGGAGCATGTGTGTTCAGGAGAGAAAGAGTGTGTCTGTGTATGAGAGTGAGAGAGAGAGTGTGTGTATGTTGCACTGGGCGGTGGCAGTCCTAAAGAGAGGACGAAATAGTAGACAGGATAATAGACTTTTACAGGGGCTATTGAAATAGAAACAAGGAGATTGGAAAAGATCTCAATGCGCCATTGCACAGTGTCACCAGGAAACGCGTCCCTTGCACCTTTGCCTTGCGATGGCCCAGGTGGAAATCCTGTTTTTAAAATTAAACATGAGTTCAACTGCTTTTCTGAGCAACCTTTTTCTTGTCCACTTTCCTTTCTCCACCTCCTATTATTGAGCAAAGCTGTCACTGTTATATTTGCTTCCTTCCCCGTATAAATTTTTAAATTCTTTGCCCTATCTAAAGGTCCTACAGTTCTACAAAAGTCTCAGAACATTTCACGAAAGTTTTCTTTCTCTATTTAGAGCTCATATTCCAGAAAACTGCAGTCTGTTTGGGGGGCATTTTTTCCAAAAGGCTTAATTGGAAGCTTTTGTTTGTTTTTCCTTCTCTGTCAGAAATAGATGTGGCTGGGAGTGGTAGAGTTTCAGTTTCCTGCTGGCCGCAACTTAGAGATCAGCTCCTATGCGTTCTGTTTTATCTGTAGTAGCTGAGTTCCAGTGTTCCAGTGTCTTCCTCTTTGGCCCTATGGAAGAAATGCTTTTCATTAAGTAGAATCTCAATTCATGGGTGGGAAAAGGCAGGTTTTTATTTCCCTAAGTGTAGTGTTGGTTCTAACTCTTACGCAATTTGTGCCTCTCTTGTAGCAAGATGTGAGTGAATTCACACACAAGCTCCTGGATTGGCTGGAGGACGCGTTCCAGCTGGCTGTTAATGTGAAGTGAGTGTCGAGGGTTTGTTTGAAGGTCCTTCCAACTCACACTGTACCAGCGAGAATTACGATAGCAGGGAAAGTTAACCCTTCTCAAATAGAAATTGCTGGGTTTTGCCAAACTTCGTGGGGTAACCACAGAGTTATTCCTCATATATTCCTCCACGCGTCCTCTAACTACGGCCCGTGGGCCACATGCAGCCCGCCTAGGATATTTATCTGGCCCGCCGGGTGTCTTTGCCACCGCTACCTGTCCTGCTTAGCAGCCGACTCATCCCGGGGCCCGCAGCCCGGCCCTCCAGCGGTCTAAGGGACAGTGAACTGGCCCCCTGTTTAAGAAGTTTGAGGACCCCTGTTCATATGTGTCTCCATTGCCTGTGGCTTTCCCCCTCTAACGATGTAGCTGATCATCTTAACCAGCAGCTTTTTTACTAAGAGTGCCATAAGGGATAACTTTGTTGATGTATATGCTGTAAATTTTTTTTTTTTGGTGAGACAGACTCTCACTATGTTGCCCTTGGTAGCTCTGGCATCACAGCTCACAGCAACCTCTTAGACTTAAGCAATTCTCTTGCCTCAGCCTCCCTAGTAGCTGGTACTATAGGTACCCGTCACAACGCCTGGCTATTTTTTTGTTGCAGTTGTCATTGTTGTTTAGCTGGCCCAGGCCGAGTTTGGACTTGCCAGCCTTGGTGTATATGGCTGGTGCCCTGTCCACTGAGCTATGGGTGCTGCCCAAATTGTTTTTTTATTTTTTTGGAACGGTCAGGCCAGGCATGGTGGCTCTCTCCTATAATCCTAGTACTCTGGGAGGCCCCAGGTGGGAAGATTGCTTTAGCTCAGGATTTCGAGTTCAAGACCAATAAGAGCAAGACCCCATCTCTACTAAAACTAGGAAAATTAGCCAGGTGTTGTGGTGGGCACGTGTCATCACAGCTCTGTGGAAGGCTGAGCAGGAAGATGGCTTGAGCCCAGGAGTTTGAGGTTGCCTTGAGCTTGGCTGAGGCCATGGCACTCTAGCCTGGATGACAGAGCAAGGCTCTGTCTCAAAAAAAAAAAGAAAAGAAAGAAAAGAAAAAAGCAAAAGAGGCAAATCAACCATAGTTGTGAGCATGGTGGTATAACATAGATACATTAAATTAATTTAAGACCACTTTTGAAATCTACTTAGAATGTGCATATGGTAGGCTTTAATCATTTCAGTCACTAATAAAAATGGAATTTCGGGCAAGGAATACATATATGCCTTGCCTAACACAGATGCTAAGAAGTTTTCTAAATAGTTTTCATTCTAGGTAGAAGAATGATGTATCATAAAAGAGCTTTGCAGACAGCAGTAACTTAATAATAATTTAAGGGGGGCTAGTAAAAAAAATAACTGTTTTCATTCCATTTGTATTGTGCCACTGGGAAAACATTTTTGTATTTATTTACAAATCTGCACGAGGGAGTTCATTCCCATCTCTGTACTATTGCTGTACCGCACATACATCTGTCATTGGATGTAGAAGTATATATTGAACGAGATAATACATGTATTTGCTATGTGTATAGCTCCCTAAGGCCAGGAATCCTGCCTTATTGTCTCTGCATCTTCAGGGTTTAGCCCAGTGCCAGGCATATCATTGTTCACCAGTTGTTTGAACTGCACTTATCTGCTGTAAGTTTAAACCATACCTGGCTCTTTGGGGGTTGATAAACAGGTACAGTTTTTGCCTTCTGGATGATACTTTGATTTCATGTAATGCATATCTTATCCAGATGATCCAGAATTGTCTCCCTTTCTCAAAAGCAGCAATCCCAGGAACAAATCCGAAAATCCAATGGTGCAGCTGTTCTATGGTACTTTCCTGACTGAAGGGGTTCGTGAAGGTAAATTCTCGGCTCTGACTGTTGACCTGTGAGCATATCTATGTTACTGTGTCGCCTTGAGGAGGCGCCATAACAAGCAGCCTGAGAGTCACACAAACCCGGGTCTCAGTTTTGGTTCTGCCTCTTAGTATCTGTTTGATTGTGAATAAACTCTGTGAGTTCCAGAATCCTCAGCGTCTTCATCTGTGAAATGTGTGTGATCTTTATCTCAGAGTAGTCATATTAAATTGTTTAATATGGAGCACACAGTAATGTTTGTTAATCAGTTTTCTCTGTGTTTCTGAGGTTATATCTAATCTCAAAAGGTTTTATTGCATTAGATGGCCACAGATGTTTGTATACTCTAGAGGCTTATCTAAGCAGCATATTAGACACATGATTTTTTTTTTAAACTATGGAGAGTTTTGACCACATACTAAAAATAATATAAAACTCTCCAGGGGCCAGGCGTGGTGGCTCACGCCTGTAATCCTGGCACTCTGGGAGGCTGAAGTAGGAGGATTGCTTGAGGTCAGAAGTTTGAGACCATTCTGACCAAGAGTGAGACTTCTGTACAAAAAGTAGAAAAATTGAGGATGGTGGTGGACACCTGTTGTCCCTGCTACTTGAGAGGCTGAGGCAGGAGTTTGAGGTGGCAGTGAGCTATGATGATGCTACTGTCCTCCAGCCAAAATGACAGAGTGAGATTCTGTCTTAAGAAAATAAACAATAGGCTTGGCACACATAGTTCAGCAGCTAGGGCGCCAGCCACATAGATCGAGGCTGGCAGTTTCGAGTCTGGCCCTGCCTGCTAAATAACAATGACAACTGCATCCAAAAAATAGCTGGGCCTTGTGATGGGCACCTGTAGTCCCAGCTACTTGGGAGGCTGAGGCAAGAGAATGGCTTAAGCCCAAGAGTTTGAGGTTGCTATGAGCTGTGATGCCACAGCTCTCTAATCGAGGGCACCATAGTGAGACTCTGTCTCAAAAAAAAAAAAAAGTATTTAACTAGCTTCCCATTGATAGCCTTTTTTTTTAAAGAGATAGAGACACTATCTCAAACCAAAAACAAAGGACCAATCATGAGCCAGCAACTGTTATTAGTCTGTAGCCTTTCATTCCCCGCCTCCATCCTGTCTACTCATACCCTCTGATATTCCTCATAAAACACAACTCAGTACTACTACCACTCTAGAAAACCATGTTTTAAAATATCCTGTCAAATTTCCAATTTGTTTACACAATTTAAAACGGAATTTATTTTTGCAGTTTGTTTTAGTCAAGATCCAAGTACACGTCATTGGTGCCTGGCTGGTACATCTTTTAAGTCCCTTGAATATCTGTGGAGACGACTCCTTCATCCTTTCCTCCTTAAAATGTAGTGTTTTTTTTTTTTTTTTTCCAGAAACTGGTTTTTATTCGTGTGTTTTTTTTCCACAGTCTGAAATTTTGTTGTGCATTTTCACAATACGTATTCACTAGATTTTGGCATGCATATATACTGATGATTAGAGCTAGAAATTTGACTAGATTCAGGTAAACTAGGGTTTTTTTTGGTAAAACTAAGTTATAGATGGTAGAAAAGTCTCTGATCAGGAGACACAGGAGACACATAATGTGCGCTTTTCTTTCCTTTTGCAGTGTTAGCTCTTTTTTCTTTTTCTTGTTGAGACTGAGTCTCACTCTTTGACCCTCGGTAGAGTGCCGTGGCTTCATCACAGCTCACAGCAACCTCAAACTCTCAGGCTCAAGTGATCTTCTTGCTTCAGCCTCTGGAGTAGCTGGGACTTACAGGTACCTGGCTAGTTTTTTTTCTATTTTTTTTAATTAGAGATGGGTTCTTGCTCTTGCTCAGACTGGTTTCAAACTCCTGAGCGCAGGCAATCCTCAGCTTCCCAGAGTGCTAGGATTACGGGCCTGAGCCACACCTCGCCCGGTCAGCCTTAGTGGTTGTTGACGGTCAGCGCCTGGACCCACCACCTCGTTAGAGGTGGCCATATAGGTTGAACCAGTTCTCAGGAAGTTGCTGATATTTAAGAAGATACTTCCTCTGTGGTGCCAGAGAATAGGCATTTGATAGATGTAATGATTTACATCTTTGAAAATCAGTCTCTCTGTTTTTCTAGGAAAGCCGTTCTGTAACAATGAGACCTTTGGCCAGTATCCTCTTCAGGTAAATGGTTATCGCAACTTAGACGAATGTTTGGAAGGGGCCATGGTGGAGGGTGACATTGAGCTGCTTCCCTCTGATCACTCGGTCAAGTACGGACAAGAGGTAAGATGGATGCTTTTACCTGCTGTGCTAATGACACAGCCAGTTAAAGACCGAGCTCTTAGGCAGATGCGTTTCCCATCCCCTATCAAGTAACTTTACATTTAAAAAAAGAACTTGAATTTGTCTTAAGTCTCTCCTGAGTTGATGTGAGGTGAGTCTTAGTGCTTTGATAAATAAATCCTTTACTAAAACTATGAATTTGAGTCAGTCGTGTAAAGGTTGTGTGCTGCTTCTGATGTTTTAAGTATGATCAAGTTTCTCTCTTTCTGTTGAAGCCGACCCGTACCTGAGTAGGGAGAGCCCACTGCCTCCATATTTTCGGAGGGTAAAAGTACAGTGATTAACTCCTATGGTATGCCATTCAGAATATTTTCCCTATTATAGTCCTTACTGTTCTCCATTGTAAATTCTGCCTTTGCTTTTAACATTTTTAAAATTTAATTTTCACTTCTTTATTATACTTTTGTGGTTGGAAGGAAAGGGGGGAAGTTAGAGGGAGAGCAAGGGCAGTTAATATCTGAGAATTCCACTTGGGTTAAGAATTAGGGAGTAGCATTATAGCTTAATTGTTAACCCTACACAGTTTGGATTGTCCTCCTTTTGTCATATATTCTGAGATAAAACTGTGGCCTTTCTGAAAATCTAACTCAGTGATTTTTGTAGAAGAGGATAGAGTTTTCTTGAATTAAAATAGGGAGCTTACCATGAGCCTGGTGGAAGTATTTTAGCTGTAGAGCAGTGTTGGAACTCGGAGCTGCTGCCTCCCTAGCTTTTCTTTCTTTCTTTCTTTCTTTTTTTTTTTTTTTTGAGACAGAGCCTCAGGCTGTCCCCCTGGGTAGAGTGCTGTGGCATCACAGCTCACAGCAACCTCCAACTCCTGGGCTCAAGCGACTCTCCTGCCTCAGCCTCCCAAGTAGCTGGGACCACAGGTGCCCGCCACAACGCCTGGCCATTTTTTGGTTGCAGCCATCATTGTTATTTGGCAGGCCAGGTCTGGATTCGAACCTGCCACCCTAGGTGTATGTGGCTGGCGCCGTAGCCACTTGAGCCACAGGCGCCACAGGCGCCGAGCCACCTCCCTAGCTTTTCAAGGAGAGAGCCAGTTGCTAATGGGCAGTGGATTGTCTATACCATCTGTGCAGACCTGATAGGTTCTCTGTGTTACAGGAGACAGGGAAGGTTCACTAGCTATTTGGACCTCTGGAGACCTGTATTCAAGGGTGGGGACTCCTTATAAAAATAAAGCTAAAGCAAGTAAAATCATCATGCCTAAGAGTGAGCCCTGAGGTAGTCAAACAGGCTATCTGAGTTCGACTCATTGTGCAGACAGGGTATCTGGAGAGAACGCTGTTCGCCCCTTTGGTAAAGGGAATTTTAAAGCTCTTCACAGGCGCCTCTGGTGAGCAGGTGAATTGGACAGAAAGGCCTTTGCTGGTTTAGGTTTTTTTCATCTAGGATCAGTGAAAGTTGAAATCTTTATTATAAGTCAAAGTAACATTGTAGGTTGATTTCACTGATGACATTATGAGATAGTTATGTAAATTCTTGGAATTTAGAGATTTTTCTGAGAAACTCAAGAAATTATAAAACCATGAGGCTATTACAATTTTCCTTTTTAGAAAGGAGATTTCACATTTTGGCTAGTAGATTGTAAATAGTACATAATCTGTACGTACTTAGTGTTTTTTAGCTGATGTGTGGAGATAATTGTCCCCTTAGTTATATACAGCATAGATCATGATTTCTCATTCTTTGGTTACACTAGCTGTTTCCTTCAGGTTTTGAATACCGAGTCCTCTAACAGCGTATGATTCTAAGGGTTCATTTTCTTAAGTATTTGGGATAAAAAATGTTCTATTGTGATTTTGATTTGAATATAGGTTCCATATGAAAAGAATAATGAGGGATGTTTTAAATCTGGCTATTGTTATTTCCCCAAATTAACTGTTCTTTCTCCCACTTGGTTGCTCCTGACAACAGCGTTGGTTTACAAAGCTACCTCCAGTGTTGACCTTTGAACTCTCAAGATTTGAGTTCAATCAGTCCCTCGGGCAGCCAGAGAAAATTCACAATAAGCTAGAATTTCCTCAAATTATTTATATGGACAGGTGAGTTCTTGGTTGCTTTTCTTTCTTCCTGACGTATGGCAACAGCAGACGAGGGCCTGCACTAGGTATTACTGTGCATAGGAATCACTAGGAAATCTTGATAATATGCACATTTGCATTTAGTGGATATAGGTTGGGTCTAAGAATTTGCATGTCTAAATACTCCCAGGATGATGCTAATGATGCTTCTAATTTCTGGACAATTTGAATAGCTTTAGGTGAAAGCTGTTACTCTGGGACTGTAGCAGGAACAGTGTGGGGAGTAACTGCGGTGCATTCCTTTCTAATCTGAATACTGTCTGTATTGGGGAGGGACGCAAATCCTAGGCAGACTTACATTATAGAATTTTAATCTTTTCAGAGTCTGGTTTGCTGAAGTATAGCTTACATACCAAAAAATAACTAATGAGTTATTTATAACCAATGAGTTTGGACAATTGTACAGTCAAGTGACCACCATCACAATCAAGATACAGAGTATTTCCGTCACGCAAAAGTCTTCTTTGACCCTTTGTAGTCAATTTCTTTTCTTTCTTTGTTTTTTAGAGACCATCTCATTTTATTGCCCTCAGTAGAGTGCTGTGACGTCACAGCTCACAGCAACCTCCAACTTGTGGGTTTAGGAGATTCTCTTGCCTCAGCCTCCTGAGTAGTTGGGACCATGGGTGCCCTCCGCAATGCCTGGCTATTTTTTGGTTGCAGTTTAGCTGGGGCTGGGTCCGAACCTGTCTCCCTTGGTATATGGGGCTGGCGCCCTTCCCACTGAGCCACAGGCGCCGCCCATGCAGTCATTTGCTTTCTTTTACCCCCACTCTCTCTTTCATTTACCTGGCAGCCACTTGTTTCCTGATCCTGTAGTTTTGCCATTTCTGGCACATCTTGTTAGTGACATACGTGTTTAGTATGTGTCCTGATGTGGCTGTGTTCTTCCCTTTAGAGTAATATTTTGGGGATTCCCCCACGTTGCACGGGTCAGTAGTTTGTCCCTTCTGTTGCTGAGTGCTAGTCTGTTGTACGTATGTACCACAGTATTTTTCCTGTCCACCAGTTGATGGACATTTTCACATGTATCCAGTTTTAGGCTATTACGTTATGAATGAGGCTGCCATGAACATTTTTTACATAGAAGCCTTGCTTGTAATTTTTGGTTCTTCTGGGTAGAATCCTAGGCATAGATTGCTGGGTTGTATGAAAGGGTATGTTTAATGTTACAAGAAATTTACGAATTGTTTTCTAAAGTGACTGAAGTATAGTTTTACATCCCCATGACAGTATCCAGGAGCTCCATTTGCTTCACATCCTTACTAATGTTTGCAATTATAAGTCTTTCTAATTTTAGGCATTCTAATGCATGTGTGGAATTTCTTATTTTTCTTCTTCTTCTTCTTCTTTTTTTTTTTTGAGACAGTCTCAAGCTGTTGCCCTGGGTAGAGTGTCGTGGTGTCATAGCTCACAGCAACCTCAAACTCTTGGGCTTAAGCAATTCTCTTGCCTCAGCCTCCTAAGTAGCTGGGACTATAGACGCCCACCACAATGTCTGGCTATTCTTCTTTTTTTTTTTTTTTGGTTGTAGTTGTCATTGTCTGGTAGGCCCAGGGTGGATTCGATCCTGCCAGCTCCAGTGTATGTGGCTGGTGCCCTAGCTGCTGAGCTACAGATGCCAAGCTGGAATTTCTTATTTTTCTTTCAATTTATATTTTGTTCATAGCTAATGTTGAACATCTTGTCCTGTGCTTAATTAACAGTCATTTGAATATTTTCTTTGCTGAAGTGTGTGTTAAAATGTTTTGTCTACTCTTTAATTGGGTTGGTTATCTTAACACTGAGTTAGTTCTAAGAGTTCTTTCTGTATTTTAGATATAAATCCAAATATTTTCTGCCTGTGCTTGTCCCATTTTCTTACCAGTATCTTTAGAAGGGTAGCAGTTTGTGGGTATGCTGGAGCCTAGTTATTATTTGTACATTTGTGTATTAAAGAATTATCCAAAGTCTCTAAGATTTTCTTTTTTTCTTTTTCCCCTAGAAAGTTTTTATATTAGGTCTGTGACTCAGAGTTTAGTTTTATATCAGTATGAGTTACGGTGTTTGGGGCAGAGAAAGGGAGGCATGTGGAGTCCAGTTGTTCTAGCCCCATTTATTGAAAAGATTCTCCTTTCCCCCATTGATATTTTTTCCAAAAATTAATTGAACATATATTTGTGGGTCTATTTCTGCAGTTTCCTTTCTCTCTGTTGGTTAATCTCATGCCAGTGCCACATTGTCTGTATTACTACAGCTTTATTGTAAATCCTGACATGCGATAGTATGAGCCTTTCAACTTTGTTCTTTTTCAAAATTGGTTTGGTTCGGCCAGGTATGGTGGCTCATGCCTGTTACCATAGCACTTAAGGAGACTGAGATGGTAGGACTGCTTAAGCTCAGGAATTTGAACTTGAGCGAGAGTGAGACATTATCTGTACACAAAATAGAAAAATCAGCCAGGTGTGGTGACACGCACCTGTATTTATAGGTACTCAAGAGACTGAGGCTAGAGGATGTCTTGTGCCCAGGAGTTTGAGGTTGCTGGAGCTTCTGGTGATGTCCACTGCTCTTTAGCCTAGGTGACAGCGTGAGGCTCTGTCTCCAAAAAAGAAAAGTGTTTTGGTTATCCTAGTCTTTTGCATTTTTTATGTAAATGTTACCAATTTGTCATCTTCTACCACAAGGCTGTTGAGATTTTGAGTAGGATTGTGTTGAACCTGTAGATGAATTTGGGAAGAATTGACGTCTTACTAATAAATTCTTCAAACCATGAATGTCGTATAGCTTCATTTATTGACGTCTTTGTTAATTTCTCTCAACAATGTTTTTTAATTTTTAGTGTGCAGGTCTTATACATATTTCATTAAATTTATAATTGATGCTTTGGTGTTATTATAAATGGCCTTTCAGCAATGTTATTTTCCATTTGTTCTTTGCGAGTATTTAGAAATATTGACCTTTTCCCCCCCTTTTTAAAGTTGACCTTAATAAGTTCACTTACTAGTACTGATGCATTTTTATAGATTTCTTGAGATGTTTTACGTAAGTAATCGTGTTATTTGCAAACAAAATACACCTTTACTTCTTCCTTTACTATCTTGTTTATCTTTTATTTCATTTTCTTACCTTATTGCGTTGGCTGTGCCTTCAGTAAAACATTTAATAGAAATGGAGCGGGATCCTTGCTTTCTTCCTGATCTTAGGGTTAGCCTCACAGAAAGGAAGGCCTTTGTCCCATAGTGGGAGGCAGGACTGCCCCTCCTGACCCCATCACATACTGTCCTGGATGTGATTTACAGGACTCCACGTATTTTACTTTAAAGGTTATAATGATACTTGGCAAACCTGGAAATATTAAATTATTTCTATAGAACCAAATATACCAATTCACTATTGGGTATGATGCTAGCTGTGTATTTTTTATAGATGTCCTTATTCTGATTGAGGAAATTTCCTTGTATCCCTAGTTTGCTAAAAATTTTTTAGTGTTTTTAAAAAAACATCAAACATTCTGTTTGTGGGATTATCATTTGCTTAGGTACATGCACAGGAGCAAGGAACTTATTCGAAATAAGAGAGAGCATATTCGAAAGTTAAAGGAGGAAATAAAAGTGCTGCAGGAAAAACTGGAACGGTAAGTGATGGGGACCTTTGTGCCGAGTAATATAAAACAGAGAACGTAGAATATTAAAGTCAAATCATTTGTTTGTATTTAAAAATTAATAGTGTTTCAGTATTAACCCTCAGACACCAGCTCGCAGGAATTCTTCTCAGATTTGGGTACTAGTAATTTCACTCTTTTCCTTTAAGGACCAGTTTATTTTGTGCCCAGAGCCTGAATGTGCTGGGATAGCAAGAGAAAGCATAACTGGCCTGACTTTGATTGAGGCCGCTTAAGATGCTTCCTCCTGGATATCAGACTTCAGATTGTTGGCATTGTCTGCTTTTGTAGCTAAAGTATTTTCACCCTGCAGATTGTTTTGGTAACCTACCAAATATCATAAAACCTTTGGAA
>CAUYTI010005996.1:0-28516 GCA_963575145.1 Galago senegalensis | reverse complement strand
ACAGGCGCCCGCCACAACGCCCGGCTATTTTTTGGTTGCAGCCATCATTGTTGTTTGGCGGGTCCGGGCTGGGGATTCGAACCCGCCACCTTAGGTGTACGTGGCTGGCGCCTTAGCTGGTTGAGCTATAGGCGCCGAGCCTGGCCCAGGTACTTTTTGATAAAAAGCTAATAACCAGATGGTGGGAAGGGCAAAGATGTAGTTAGGCTTCAGGAACAATTTGAACTGGGTATTGAATATTCAGCATTGTGGTTGCTTCTTGGTCCTGCTTACCTCAGTTATAGTGGGGTTTTGTTTGTTTCAGTGTTTACTGCTTTCTCAATAAGTCAGTAAATATGGCTATCAACAGCATTTGGGTTTTATGAACATCTTCTAATATTCTCATCCTTAGTTGAAAAAAAAAAATCCCAGGAAAGACTCCTTTATTGCAGCTTAGATCAGGTGGTTTCTCTTGGACTAATCCATTACATTTAATAGGGGTGGTAAGGTAAGCTGGGTCACCAGTGCACATTTCTGGGGGAACATCATTTATCATACAGAATATTGTATTCTGTAGTGGTGCACATGCTCTTAAAAAACAAAAAGGTACATATCATGATAATACCTTGCTTATCAGAAAGTTGTTGGTGTGTATGAGGTCATTAATGCCTGGTTCTCATGGTGATCTGTTCCAAGCATTATGCATAAGCAGCTGATCTTTCATTTTGTTTCAAATCTAAAATAATGTATTAATTGATCCATTCAGTTAGGAGTGAAATTTGTGATGCCCTTCATGCCACATGTTTCAAATTTTCTGCCTATTTTTGTTTTCCATTTATTTGGCCATTTCCTTAAAGACACCAGATTTTGACCCTTTGACATTTGGCATGATACTCTTTCCACACTGTGGCACCTTCAGAATTACTACTTGCATATCTTTTGTGAGACAAGAGTAGGGGGAAAATAATGGTAGTAAAGAATTGGTTGAGTGACTATATCTATGTGGTAGGAGAGATGAGCAGATTGACCAGAAAGCAAGGAGTGATAATGTTTTTGTGGCTGAATAAACACTTGGATTTTTATATTAATTGGCCATTGTAATAACTGCATTCTTAAGTATCAGTGTGTATTTATATATTCTGAAACAGTGTTCTAACAAAGCAGCACCAAGTAAGGTATGTGGGTATGTATATACCTAGAAAAATGGTAATGATAGTTTTCCCTTTGTGGTAAGGGTATGTATTAAAAACTTTATTCTTTTTTGCATGTGATAAGGGTGTTTTTTCTTTCTTTTTTGGGGTGAAGGTAAGTAAGTAGTAAACATGTATTGCTTTTTTAAGATTAGAAATGAAGCTATAAAATAGAATTATGTTTTTATCTTTCTGGAGTACGGAAAGAACAGAATGTAGGTTCTGTTGTTACTTCCTAGCTGTGTTCTAAGGCTTTACTTACTGTACAAACTGGGATTCCTTTGCTCTTAGGATTATTGTGATGTTCAAACCTGATAATGAATATTAATAAATACTTTGTAAACCAAGAAGTGCTGTAAAGTCCAAGTGTGGAGTCTGTTATAAATCTTTTTATGATGAATCTAATGGAGCCGTTATGATCTGGAAGTCTAATTTTTAGTGATGGTTTTAGAGGTTATAACTGATACCTGGAAAAATTAAGGACTGATAGTTCTTAGAGACTACAATAATATATAGTCAGTTCATTGTCTGTGGTAGTAGACATCTCAGAAATACCTAATCGAATCTAATAGTGATATCTTTTTAATTCATTAAGCCATTTCTTCATGCCTACCTCAAGAATTGAGTTTCTACCATGTGCTTCTAAAAGAATTTTTATGACTGACATTATATTGAATATTTTAGGGTGGTATGGTGTTGTGATGGGCTGGTGTTGTGATGGGCCCCTGTAGTCCCAGCTACTTGGGAGGCTGAGGCAAGAAAATCACTTAAGCCCAGG
The DNA here is from genome assembly GCA_963575145.1 of Galago senegalensis. NCBI lineage: Eukaryota > Metazoa > Chordata > Mammalia > Primates > Galagidae > Galago > Galago senegalensis. The sequence continues at coordinate 26,569 of CAUYTI010005996.1, read as the reverse complement.
AGTTTGAGGTTGCTGTGAGCTGTGAAGCCACAGCACCCTACTGAGGGTGACATAGTGAGACTCCTTTTCCAAAAATAAAAAGTAGAATGAAACAGACATTGAAATAAACAACTGTTTAATATTTAAAAGTCAGGTGGAGGCCAGGTGTGGTGACTCAGTACTGTAATCCTAGCACTTTGGGAGCTAAAATGGGAGGATTGCTTGAGGCCAGGAATTTGAGACCAGCTTGAGCAACATTTCAATAACCCATTGTCTTTACCAAAAAAAAATTTAGTTGGACTTAGTGGCAAACTTTTGGAGGCTGAGGCTGAGGCAGAAAGATCACTTGAGCCCTGGAGTTTGAGGCTGTAGTGAGCTATGATGATGCCACTGCATTCTATTCTGGGCAATAGATTGATACCCTGTCTCAAACAACAAAAAGTCAAGGGTCTAGGGAATAATTCAAATAAGATTTTAAGGTTTAAATCAAATCTGAGGGCGGCACCTGTGGCTCAGTGAGTAGAGCGCCGGCCCAATATACAAAGGGTGGCAGGGTCGAACCCAGCCCTGCCCAAACTGCAACAAAAAAATAGCCAGGTGTTGTGGCAGGTGCTGGAAGTCCCAGCTACTCGGAGGCTGAGGCAGGAGAATGGCCTAAGCCCAAGAGTTGGAGGTTGCTGTGAGCTGTGACTTAATAGTACTTGATTGAGGGTGATAAAGTGAGATTCTGTCTCTACAAAAAAAAAAAAAAAGGACTAGGACGGTGCCTGTGGCTCAAAGGAGTAGGGCACTGACCCTATATGCTGGAGGTGGTGGGTTCAAGCCCAGCCCTGGCCGAAACTGTAAAAAAAAAAAAAAAAGGCAGCCCCGGCAGCACAGTGAGTAGGGCGCCACCCCCAAAAACCCATGGTGGTGGGTTCAAACCTGCAACCAAAAAATAGCCGGGCGTTGTGCCAGGTGCCTATGGTCCTCGGGAGGCTGAGGCAAGAGAATCGCTTAAGCCTAGGAGTTGAAGGTTGCTGTGAGCTGTGTGATGCCATGGTACCCTACCAAGAGCAACAAAATGAGACTCTGTCTCTACAAAAAAGAAGACTGAAATCTGAATTTATTATTTATGCACTGCTTATTAATCATAACAAATTAGCTGATTTTGGTTTCTGTTAGACTTTGGTATGATAATGTTGGATTAAATTGAGAAGAATGTAGCCATCTGCAGTAACTCATGTTGGTGTTTTGCTCCCTCCCCTTTTTATTTGGTTAAAAATGTCACACCTAATATTTAGTGCTTTTTATTTTAGAAAATTTCAAACATGTAAGAAAGAACATAGGAAAGGCAGTAAATCCTGCGCCCCGCCATCGCTCAGCTTCCATAATATTATTAGTCTTGCTTCATCAAACTCCCCTGCCCCCATCCCCTATCCCCCCTCCCCCCTTAAATTGAAGAAAATCCCAAACGTTATTTCACTTAAGAACTTGAGTCTGTAACATTTGTCTCTTTCTGTCAGTTTATCTCTGAATCTCTATAGATAACTATAGGTTTGAAGTTTATAAAAGCCAAGAAAAAGGTGTTAGTGACAGAATGAATTGGAATAAAGGCCAGCTGTGCTGTAGAGCGATGAAATAGAGATTATAATAGGATGGTGCTGGTGAGGGGAGAAAAGGAAAGTACAGGTAAGAAGTATTGACAGGATTACATAGAATTTTATAATTAGTTAGAAATGGAGAATAAAATTTGTTTTAACCTTGGTGACCAAGGAAATTGGTGTAGGGAGCAGAGGATTGAGAATGGATAGGTTTCGGAGAAAATTGAAAAGCCGCTAAAAACAATAACCTGATGGTTGGCATAAGGAACATAGGGTCCTAACAAATATTTTTTGCTTGTGTCTGTAGATGATTTTATAAGATAGTCTTGAAGTTATAGAAAATTTGAATATTTTAACTGAGGCTAATCTGGCCCAGAATTCTATAGCTTTATCAGAAGTAGAGTTAAAAGTTGATGATTTATTTTTGTCAGTCCAGCACAACTGTCTTCATAGATTTTTATTCAGAGACTTTATCCAAGTTAGTTTAAGTTTTTTTTTTCCCCGTTTTTGGCCAGAGCTGGGTTTGAACCCACCACCTCCAGCATATGGGGCTGGTGCCCTACTCCTTTGAGCCACAGGCACTGTCCAGTTTAATTATGTATTTATTTATTTATTTTTGAGACAGAGTCTCAAGCTGTTGCACTGGGTAGAGTGCTGTGGTGTCTTATCTCACAGCACCCTCCAACTCAATGGGCTCAAGCAAGTCTCCTGCCTTAGCCTCCCAAGTAGCTGTGATCACAGGCGCCAGCCACAACGCCCGGCTATTTTTGGTTGCAGCTGTCGTCCGACGGCCCAGGCTGGATTTGAACCCACCACCTTAGGTGTATGTGGCTGGCACCTTAGCCACTTGAGCCACAGGCTCTGAGCCAGTTTTTCTACTTTCAATGGAGATTTAATGGGTTTTCCTTTTTGCTCAGGCTGGTCTCGAACCCTTAAGCTAAAGCTATCCACCTGCCTCTGCTTCCCAGAGCGTTGGGATTACAGGTGTGAGGCACTGCACCCAGGCCTATAAACTTTATCCAAGTTAGTTTAAATTTTTGGAAATTTGATAAACACATTTAATAAGACCTTGTTATTTGATAACTCATTTCTCCATTTCCCTCAAAACTGTAGAAGATATCCACAAACCTCAAGCGTTAATTACCTCTTCGCCCATCCTTTTCTGATACTTCAGCATTGTCATAAAACTGACAAACCATACAGCATTTGATTTTCTTTGTTTTTCTTGTTAAATTGTTCATTGGCTGTAGGAATGATACTATGTTTGGTTTGAAACTCCAGGAGTTATCATAGTGACTATATGTTAGGTTCTCAAAAAATGTTTAATAAATTGAATGAGTGATTCTGAACTCATTCCACTAAAATCAAAAAGGGGGAAAAGAGGAGTCTACTGTGATACATCTCCTCACCCCATCCCCTATGATAGGATTTAGACACTTCTAAGAAGGAATTTCCTGATCTGCTGTCATTGCCTATTAAGTGCTCTACTCTGCTAAAAAAAGATAGAAACAACAAAAATCAACATTTAGCAAACCTGAGATGTATAGAAGTGATGATAGTAGAAAAAGCATCAGGCTTGTAGCAGTGTTGGAGAGCCAATAGCTAAAAATTGGATAGGGGAGAAGAGAGGTTATTACCATAACTACATAAATTTAGATCTTGAAGGCCTAATTCTGAAATCCATAACCAGATTTTTTTCTTTTTTTTTTTTGAGGCAGAGTCTCACTATGTTGCCCTAGGTAGAGTGCTATGGCATCACAGCTCACAGCAACCTCAAACTCCTGGGCTTAAGTGATTCTCTGGTCTCAGCCTCCCAAGTAGCTGAGATTACAAGGTGTCCGCCACAACGCCCGGCTAGTTTTTTGTTGCAGTTGTCATTGTTGCTTAGCTGGCTTGAGCCAGGTTCAAACCCATCAGGGGTAGGTGCACGTGGCCGGCACCATAACCACTGTGCTACGGGTGCCAAACCAACCTAAATAGAATTTTTAACGTTTTTGGGTCATAGGTCTCTTTTTTTTGAAGTGGGGGGAAAGGCAGTATCTCATGTTGTCCTCCTCGGAGGAGTGCTGTGGCATCATCACAGCAACCTCAAACTCCTGGGCTTAAGCAATTCTCTTGCCTTGGCCTCCCACGTAGCTGGGATTATAGGCGCTTGCCACAAAAGCCCAGCTATTTTTTGTTGTTGTCATTGTTGTTTTAACAGGCCCAGGCTGTATTTGAACCGACCAGTCCCCGTGCATGTAGCTGCCACCCTAATCATTGAGCTTTGGGTGCAGAGCTGGATCATAGGTCTTTTTGAAAATTGGATGACTAGGCGATGCCTGTGGCTCAAAAGGGTAGAGTGCTGCTCCCATATGCTGGAGGTGGTGGGTTCAAACCCAGCCCCGGCCAAAAACTGCAAAAAATAAATAAATAAAACCAACTCAATTTCATTAAAAAAAGAAAATTGGACGACAGATTCTTACATTTTGAATTTATTGTTTTCTCCCTCCCCCTGCCAGTCTCCCAAATACTTGTATGTTGTATTGTTTCACCTCCTGTTTTTGACTTTTTACCAACTTGTCCTTTAATTTTAGTCTCTAAAGCAGTGGTTCTCCACCTTCTAATGCTGCAGTTCTTTAATACAGTTCTTGTGGGTCGTGACTCACAGGTTGAGAACTGCTGCTCTAAATTCTGAAGTTTTCAACCCAGAAGGAGTTTTCTTATCTTTTCTGTGCAGTTCCTGATTCTTTCTGATTATTAAAATCCTTTTAGTGTATTACTGCTCCCTTCTTTGAGGAGGATACTTTCCAAGACCCTGAGTGGGTGCCTGAAGCCATGCATAGTACCAAACTGTACATATATTATGTTTTTTTCTGTGCATATATAATTGAATTAATAAATTAGGCACAGTAAGAGATTAACAAAAATAATAAAATAGAATTATTATAATAGCATGCTGTAATAAAATTTAGGTAAACAAGGTCTCTCAAAACCCATCTTATTGATTATACATTAAGAAACTGGATAAGGGGAGATGTCGTACTGTGGCCCATGCTCTGGGTCTATAAAAATTCTTTTAGAACCTCAGTTGAGGCTTGGTGCCTGTGGCTCAAGTGGCTAAGGTACCGGCCGTATACACCTGAGCTGGCGGGTTCCATTCCAGCCCTGGCCTGCCAAACAACAATGACAGCTGCAACCAAAAAATTGCTGGGCCTTGTGGCAAGTGCCTGTGATCCCAGCTACTTGGGAGGCAGAGGCAGGAGACTTGCTTGAGCCCAGGAATTGGAGGTTGCTATGAGCTGTGATGCCACAGCACTCTATCCAGGGTGACAGCTTGAGGCTCTGTCTCAAAAAAAATAAAATAGAGATCCTCAGTTGATATTTTAGTTTCAGACTATATTTCTCCCTAGGGCAGTGGATGCTACATATGCCATAGTTGGAAAAATAAGAAAGATGGAAAACTCAATTCCCTGCTGAAGTATGTAGTAAAAGTATTCATTTTAAAAAACATTTAAATAGAAATGTAGAGGATTACTTTCTCACACATTAGGAAACTCAGTTATCCAGAAAATGGCATATTCTTTAATGTTTATAGATAGTATACCAAACATTTATCCTGAGTATCTGGCTATCACTTGTCATCTCTATTGTGTACAATCTATTATGTTTAACAATATTTAAAAATTATTGTCATATCAGTGAATACCATCCTTGGTGAAACCTCTTTGGTTTCTTGTAATAGAATTTTGAAGTACCTGTGGCTCTATTGATATTTCCTATTTTGAGGTTAAAAACCAACTTGACTTTGTATTATACAGGGATAATAGTAATACTGTTCACATATCTACATAATTCATCTTTACCCAGCATTTTATTGATTTTTTTTTTTGTATAGACAGTGTCTCACTTTATCGCCCTTGGTAGAGTGCTGTGGTGTCATACCTCAGAGCAACCTCCAACTCCTGGGCTTAGGTGATTCTTCTTGACCCACCCTCCCAAGTAGCTGGGACTACAGCTGCCCCTTACAGTGCCTGGCCATTTTTTTGTTGCAATTTGGCTGGGCCATGTTTGAACCCACCACTTTCGGTATATTGGGCTGGGCCCTACCCACTGAGCCACAGGTGCTGCCCTTATTGATTGTGTGTGTGTGTGTGTGTGTGTGTTAATTTTAAAAAGTGAAAAAAACTTGAAGGTTTTTTTTTTTGTAGAGACTGAGTCTCACTTTATTGCCTTCCGTAGGTAGAATCACACAGCTCAAAGCAACCTCCAACTCCTGGGCTTAGGTGATTCTCTTGCCTCAGCCTCCCAAATAGCTGAGACTACAGGTGCCTGCCACAACGCACAGCTTTTCTTTGCTGCAGTTCGGCTGGGGCTGGGTTTCAGTCCACCACCCTTGGTATGTGGAGCCAGTACCCTACCAGCTGAGCCACTGGCGCCACCCCTGAAGGTTTGTTTTTTTACTCAGTGGTATGAGTAATGGCATATCTTATGGCATTCCTTCCAGGGATGCATTCTCACTTGTAGTAGAAAACACAGTTACAGCGTGGTGCCTGTGGCTCAAAGGGGTAGGGCGCCGGCCCCATATGCCAGGGGTGGTGGGTTCAAACCCAGTCCTGGCCAAAACCTAAAAAGAAAAAAAGAAAGCACAGTTACGCTGTGTAGTTTTTTCAACCTATTTACAGTCTTTATGGAAACTCTTAATTGCAGAGATGTGAAAAGGGAAACTTACCAGAGATTTCTAACTATATATTTTATCATTTTGTTTTCTCTCATTTTTTTAAGACATAGGCTCCATCTAAAACATAAATGTTGGTTGGCTTTATGTAGGAAGGAATTTGTTCTGGTTTAATAATTGGTCCTTCCCTACCTAGAACAGTGATGTCAGTAATTACTTGTAGGAATAACAGCTTGGGTTTGAAGGTACTCTGATAGATTTATTGGTAAAAAGATTACTTCTTGGCTCGGTGCCTGTGGCTCAAGCGGCTAAGGCGCCAGCCACGTACACCTAACTAAGGTGGTGGGTTCAAATCCAGCCTGGACCCGCCAAACAACAATAATGGCTGCAACCAAAAAATAGCTGGGCGTTGTGGCGGGCACCTGTGGTCCCAGCTACTTGGGAGGTGGAGGCAGGAGAATCGCTTGAGCCCAGGAGTTGGAGGTTGCTGTGAGCAGTTAAGCCATAACACTCTACCCAGGGGGACAGCTTGAGGCTCTGTCTCAAAAAAAAAAAAAAAAGATTACTTCTCTAAGTATTTTAGTAGTACCTAGTTTTGTTTTTTTTTTGTTTTTTTTTTGCAGTTTTTGGCTGGGGCTGGGTTTGAACCCGCCACCTCTGGCATATGGGGCCAGCACCCTACTTCTTTGAGCCACAGGCGCTGCCCTATTGTATTTTTTAATGTCTTTAATGGCCCGATATTTGATTTTGGAATTTTATTTCTTTGAATTGAGGAGGACATAAAAGTTAAACATCAAAGCAAAAGTGCTTATAGTGGGACTTGCCTGCCTTTAAGTTAGATTTGAAAAAATAAGACTTCAGAATTATATAATTGCAAAAGGAAAGTTTGTAATACCATATAACAGGAAGCTACAAATACAAGCATCCTTTTGGTGAAACAGTTAATGTGGAGTGAATATAATAGCTGGAAGAGAGAAGACTAAACAGTAACTTTTTTTTTTGAGACAGAGTCTCACTGTGTTGCCCTAGGTAGAATGCAATGCTAAATCATCACAGTTCACAGCCACCTCAGACTCTTGGGCTTAAGCAATTCTCCTGCCTCAGTCTCCCAAGCAGCCAGGACCATCGGCGCCCACCACAGTGCCCGGCTATTTTTTGTTACAGTTGTCATTGTTGTTTCACTGGCTCCGGCCGGGTTTGAACCCCCCAGTCTTGGCATATGTGGCTGGTGCCGTAACCACTATGCTGTGGGTGCCATGAACTTTTTTAAATGATTAAAAATGTACTTGTCATTTCAAAAAATGAAAATCATGCAAATGAAATATGAATATACAATAGTCTTCTCCTTATGTACATTTTTTGCTTTCTGCATTTTCATTTATCTGAAATCAATCACAGTCCAAAAGTAGGTGAGTACAGCATGATGAAATTTTGAGAGACCACATTCATATATTATATATTCTATTATTGTTAATCTCTTACTGTGACTCTGTAAGTTAAACTTTATCATTAGTATGTATTTATAGGAAAAAGTATTCATAGAGTTTAGTACTACCCATGGTTTCAGACAGCCATCCATTGGGGGTCTTGGAACATATTGCTCATGGGTAAAGGGTGTCTACTGTACTCCTTAAATTTCATTTACAAGGAAAATACATTAGATTGCTTAAATATTTTTACCATTGAAGATATGTTATTTGGCATATAGATCATAGGCAGACTTACTATATATTTTTAAAAGTATGTGTTACTTCTTAACTAGTGCCAACATTGTGTGTCGTGATTCAAATTTAAAATTCATGTAATTTTCTTTTTTTTTTTTGAAACAAAGTCTCAAGCTGTCACCCTGGGTAGAATGCTGTGATATCATAGCTCACAGCAACATCCAACTCTTTGGGCTTAAGCAATTCTTTTACCTCTGCCTCCCAAGTAGCTGGGACTACGGGTTTTCGGCTATTTTTTGTTTGCAGTTGTCATTGTTGGTCAGCAGACCCGGACCAGGTTCAAACCAGCCATCCTAGGTGAGCTCTCTTGCCAACTGAGCTATGGACGCTGCCAGTTCATGTATTTTTATTGGAATTTATTAGAACTGTGAACAGCTGAACAAAAGTAAAGTAATTGATAAACAATTATTCTTTTAATGATTTATTTATTTCTTTCTTTTTTTTTGAAACAAGAGTTTCACATCATTATCCTTGATAGAGTGTGTGACATCATAGCTCACAGCAACCTCAAATTTTTGAGCTCAAGTGATCCTCTTGCCTCAGCCTCCTGAGTAGCTGAGACTACAGGTGCCCACCACAACACCTGGCTATTTTTATTTATTTATTTTTTTAAGAGACGGGATCTTGCACTTGCTCAAGTTGGTCTCGAACTTGTGAGCTCAACCTATCCACCTGCCTTGGCCCTCCCAGAGTGCTAGGATTACAGGCATGAGCCACTGCGTCTGGCCAGTGATAACGTTTTGATGAAGTGCTTTGTCTGAAACTTCTCTACCAGGATTACAAACGATAACTTTTTTTTTTGAGAGACACAGTCTTACTTTCTTGCCCTTAGTAGAGTGCTATGGCATCACAGCAAAGCTCCAATTTCTGGACATAAGGTGGATTCTCTTGCCTCAGCCTCCTGAGTAGCTGGGACCACAGGGCCTGCCACAACACCAGCTATTTTTTTGTTGTAGTTTGCCCGGGCTGGATTTGAACCCACCAGCCTAAGTATATAGGGCCAGCGCCCTACCCACTGAGCCACAGATGCTGCCCATGGCCTTGTAATTCTTTTCATGTGAATTCCAGATCATTCTATAAAAGACTGATTTTCTTTTCAGGGCTTATACTCAGTGACTATACACTGATAGTGCTCTGTCATTTATTAAAAGGTAGAAGTTATTCTGCCCTGATTATTAAGCAGCTGCTGCTCCAAGGATAAATCCCTATATTCCCCCACTCTTTCAGTCTTTCCTCTAGAGCTGCTGCATCATTTCTTTGTTATGTTACAGCAACTAAGAGCTTAAGGAGGGTGGAGGAAGTAGGGGCTCAGAATTCTGCTTCTACACAGTAAGGCAAATATAGTCTACTTATTCATTGCTTGTGTTTTCACCAGTTACTAGTATTTCAGACAGCATCCTTGAGTATATGCATAAGAAAAACTCCAGTTTGGGAAGTGAAAAATGATAAACAGCAGGGCTTCTCAGAGCCTTTAATATTCTAACAGGCATTATGTGCTTCTGAGAGGCAAGTCCAGTGCATTTCAAACTTTCTTGACCAGAGAACTTGTTAGTAGAATACTAGTCTTAGAGGATACTAGTATTCTGGAGAATATAGTATGCAAAAAAGGCTGTTGCTTACATTCTATAAATGTATACATGTGTCAGTGTAAGGTAATGCTAGGCATATTATGAATTACTTGGGCAGATTTTTACCTTTAATGACTTTACAATGTAGATAATTCTCACTTGTAAATGCTTGTTCACATTTACTTATTAGATGACTCTGATTGAAATCTGTTGCTTTTTTGTTTTATTTTGGGAAAGAAACAATATTTGTAAGAGCTTGTATTGGAGAAGGTATAAAGAGGAGTCTTCACCGAATTGGGAAAATAGTTAAGAAAGGGTTTGATTAAGAAGATAACAAACGGCTTACATAAGCAATGATTGTTTTTTAGGATTGGGAGGAGACAAAGTTCTTGGAACTAATTATGTAGAAGGTAGGCTGATTATTTATATAATTTATGAATGTTTAAAAAGACTAGGAGCTTATTATAAGTGAACATTTTTTTATGGAGAAATTGGGTATTGCTTTTCAGTAAGGTGTATCTGCTGCTGGTGTCCGGTGAATCAAAAACTGATGGATGTTATTTTTATTGAATTTTTGTGTTACATTCTAATTTGAAAATTAATAATCTGCATGTTAATAATTAGCACTTTGGATCAGATTGTTCAAATAGTTCAGCAAATACTTGAAAGTTTTTTGAGTAGAAATAGAGTTTATATGCTTGGGAAATAAACTTAAGGAACATATACTTTGAGTTGATACTTACATTTTGTTTTTGAGACAAAGTCTTGGTCTGTTTCCCTTGCTGGAGTGTAATGGCATCATCACAGTTTACTATAGCCTCAAAACACCTGGGCTCAAGCAGTTCTTCTGCCTCAGCCTCCCGAGTAGCTGGGACTACCGGTGCACACCACTATTCTTGGCTCTTTTTTTTCTGTTTTCTTGTAGAGGTCAGTCTCATTCTTGCTCAAGCTGGTCTCGAACGCCTCACCTCAAGTGTTCCTTGCATCTCAGCCTTCGGCCTCAGCATTCCTGAGTGCTGGGATTATAGTTTTGAGCTATCATGCCTAGCCAGACACCAGATTATTGAAAAAGACCATGTCTATGAACATACACACAAAAGATAGTAAAAGTTATAAGCCCCCAAATGGTGCAAGCAATAAATAAGAAAGATTGTTGAAAGACTCACTCTAAGCCTTGGTGGTCAAGGGAGGTTTAATGGAGGTTGACCGTGAAGGATGAGTAAAGTCAAATAAGTCAGCATCCAGGGCAAGGTTGTTTTGTTTGTTTTTGATTGGAAGAGATGATGGAGTTGGGAAGAGAAAAATAGATACAGAGGCATTGCTGGAATATGTGATAAAATGAGAAAGGTAGAGATTGGCTAGATTGGCTGGACCTTAAATAATAAGCATAAGAAATAAAGGGAATGGGGCGGTGCCGGAAGCTCAGTGGGTAGGATGCTGGCCCCATACACTCAGGCTGGTGGATTCAAACCTGGCCTGGGCCAGCTAAACAACAATGACAACTGCAACGATAACAACAACAAAAAATAGCCAAGTATTGGTGATGGGTGCCTATAGTCTCAGCCACTTGGGAGGCTGAGGCAAGAAAATCGCTTAAGCCTAATAGTTTGTGGTTACTGTGAGCTGTGACACCATGGCACTCTACTGAAGGTGACATACTGAGACTCTTGTCTCGAAAAAAAAGAAAAAGAAAGGGAATGAAATGCTTTTGAATTTTTGAACAGAGGAATGGTATGGTAAAAATGTCATTTTGTAAAGGTTAAATATGGCAACAACATACAAAATAGTTGGAAGAAAGTATGTTAACCAAACAAATCCCATTTTCCAGCAAAAATAACATTTCATAAAGATTAGGTATAAATAAGGAAAAATATAGTAATGGGAGAAATTACAGCTTCAATCAGAAATTGTTGATTAAGAAATAGGATCCATAGTGTGGATTTTGTTAACAGACGTAGGTATCTCAAGTCATCACACTTCCCACACTACATTTCTATCAACTGATAGGAAACACAGCTCTTCTAACTGGAAGAGAGAAAGCAAGTTGTGTGGCTGCTGACCTTGGTCCTGAATGCCAGCTAAGTTACTTTCTGAGAAATGGGTTAGAGGGGGTAGTGCTGCACTCTGATGGGCTGGTCAGCAGTTGTAACTAATAGAACAGCCGGAAACTAAGATACTCTTACTTATATCTATTAGTGGTTGAGAGCATAGATTATGGGGCCAGATTACCTTGAGTGCAAATCTGAACATGACTTCTTTATAAATTACTTAATTTCTCTGTGCCTTAGTGTCCTCCTCTGTAAAATTGTATGTATCTCGGGTGGTTGTGAGAATTAAATGACTCAATTCATATAAAGTTCTTAATAGTAAAGGACACAGACAGAGCTCTATAAAATTAATCATTATTAAGATCCATATGTGTTTGCCTATATTCTACCTATGGTGAGAATCCAAGGGAAGGGTTACCGGTTTTGTTACATGTTATGTTGTATGTTATAACTAATTACATGCTATCATATACTGTTTGTCAGACTCTGTTGTTAAGTAATTGATGACAAATTATCTTAGAAGAAACAATTATTTAATAATGGGAACATAAGTTTAATTGCCATGTAGACTTTATTAGATGTGAAGGCTGACTCCAAGGAAGACTATCTTAGAGGAATGGGTGTTATAGAATGTAATGCTTACAGTTCGTATTTTCATCGTTTGGATGTTTGAAACCATACATATATATTGTGTGCGTACATTTCCAAGTATTTTAATGCCTTCATCTTTTTTTCCAGTATTAAAGCGTGAAATAAATCCCCAATGTTTTCCAAGATTATTTAAGAGGAGTTGTAATTACTGATCAGCACCTAGAACAGCATCCATTTCAACACAGTATACATGAAAACTGGCTTGAGATTTGGGGTTTATGTTCTGGATTCAGGAAAGAGAAGAGGAAAAAGTTTGGGGGGAAATTTAAAATTCTCGTAAGCTTTTACTCTAAAAGTATATGGAATTCAGAATGGTTTCGTGGCTTTATTTCAAAATGTTTTACACTGGCTGTAGAACCCACTTATAAAGTAGTTTGAGTTAAAATGATCTAATATTTGTGTTTTAACTTTCAGCTTTGTGTTATTCTTGGAAAATTTCGCACCACTTGTGAATTCCTTGAACCTGGGCATTGCAAACCCACTTCTCTTGTGCCCATCTCCTTTGCACTTTGCTCAGATTAAGACTCAGTTGGCGCTTCAGCAGCTGAATGCCGTTGCCTCACATGGTTCAACACCACCTTACACTTTGTTAAATCAGGCTTTCTTGAAAATAGCCATGTCAAGACCCAGGTTTAATCCTCGAGGAGACTTTCCACTTCAAAGGCCACGAGCACCTAACCCTTCTGGGATGAGGCCTCCAGGACCATTTATGAGGCCTGGATCTATGGGTCTTCCAAGATTTTACCCAGCAGGGAGAGCCCGTGGAATTCCACACAGATTTGTTGGCCATGAATCTTATCAGAACATGGGACCACAGAGAATGAATGTTCAGGTAACTCAACACCGAACTGATCCAAGATTGACCAAAGAAAAGTTGGATTTTCATGAAGCACAACAAAAGAAGGGGAAGCCTCATGCTAGCCGGTGGGATGATGAGCCTCACATACCTGCATCAGTGGGAGTGAAACAGAGTTCTCTAACACAGGTTACAGAGCAGAGTCCTAAAGTACAGAGCCGCTATACAAAAGAGAGTGCCTCAAGTATCCTAGCAAGTTTTGGATTATCTAATGAAGATTTAGAAGAACTTAGTCGCTATCCTGATGAACAGCTAACTCCTGAAAATATGCCGTTAATTTTGAGGGATATAAGAATGCGAAAAATGGGGCGCCGATTACCTAATTTACCTTCTCAGAGCAGAAATAAAGAAATGCTTGGTAGTGAAGCAGTTTCAAGTAATGTGATTGATTATGGGCATGCAAGCAAATATGGCTACACAGAAGATCCACTTGAAGTACGTATTTATGATCCTGAAATCCCAACTGATGAGGTCAAGGATGAATTTCGGTCACAGCAGAGCATTTCTGCATCTGTTCCCACTCCAGATGTGTTATGTAATTCTATGTTTCCTGTTGAAGATGTATTTCGCCAGATGGACTTCCCTAGTGAGTCCTCAAATAACCAGTCTTTTTTTCCAGTTGAGAGTGGAACAAAGATGTCAGGCTTACACATTTCAGGAGGACAGTCAGTCCTTGAACCTGTAAAATCTGTTGGCCAGGCTATTAGCCAAACAGTTAGCCAGACAATGAGCCAGTCTCTGATTCCTCCATCTATGAACCAGCAGCCCTTTTCATCTGAATTAATTCCAACTGTAAACCAACAAGAACGAATCCCGCATGAACCTGTGATTAATTCTTCTAATGTACATGTTGGATCAAGAGGAGGTAAAAAGAATTACCAGTCAGAGACTGACATTCCCATTCAGTCTCCCTTTGGTATTGTGAAAGCATCATGGCTTCCGAAGTTTTCACATGCTGATGCCCAGAAGATGAAGAGACTTCCGACCCCTTCTATGATGAATGATTATTATGCAGCGTCTCCAAGAATATTTCCACATTTGTGTTCTCTGTGTAACGTAGAATGTAGTCATTTGAAGGTGAGTGTTTTTAAAGATCACTGTACAATGATGCTCAGCGCCCAAGTTTTTGATAAATTCTCATGTATGCTGGTGTTAACTAGTTTTAAGGAAATGGCAGAAATTAATTTTGTTTGTAACCTCATCACTTAGTTGTAATCCTAAGTAGCCCTGGCCTTAGTACTGAATTGTTAGGCTTTCTGTATTCCTATGACTAGGTATGCCACATAGTTTGTCCATTTATTTTGAACAAATTACCCCACTTATGCAACATAAAATTTATATAATATAAAACTGTGTACTTACAATGTCATAAGGAATCACCTTTCTCTAAATAAGAGGGCCTGTTAGTATAATAATATAAAAAGTTAGTATAATTCATTTGTACTGTGCACTTTTAATAGACTTTATTATAACCTTGCCCTTGTCTATCTGTCTGGAGCTAAAGACAGTTAATGTTGATTTAAATATTTTCCAACTTTATATAGATTAGTGATTTTTAGTATTTCTTGAGAAGAAGCTTAATAAAATCAGTTCATAGCAAAATTGAGTCAAAATTACTTTGGGATCAGCTGTGGGCTCAGAAAATAGAATGTAAAATGATAGAAATTTGGAACGAAAAATTTTTAAAAGATAAAGATGATTTAGATATTTTCATAGTATAGTTAAAAGGAGATATTTTGCAGAGGTGCTAAGGATAGTCTAATGTAGAACATATTTGATAGTAATCATTGGTAGATTTGAGCAGGAATTTTCAAGTAAGTCTTATGTATTTGGAAATCAGTGTTTCCTGTATTTACTAATGTGATTTAGAGGTTGTAAGTCAGGAGTGAATGTACCCTGCGGATGGAAGCTTCAATTCAAGGTCATAACCTTGAATTGGTTGTATATTTTGAATAGGCCTAAAAAATCTATAGATGTTAATACTCTTTTTGTTTCCTCTTTCTGTTGCTGCCCTTTTATTCTCTTTTTATTATCCATTTACCAGGTTTCAGTCAAGAATCTGATAACTAGATCTGATGCTATTGTCTTAAGGTTAACTCCAGCAAAAGAAAGCAACATTCTATCCAATTTTAGCCAGATTTGCTGAATTCTCATAATCATTGCCTTATCCTATCAAAAGGGATGGCAAATGAAAAAGAATAATTCACAGCTCTTAGTTGTAATCTGTAAGTAGCCCCCTAAGTACTGAATTGAGTATTAAGCTCTCTGTATTCCTATGACTGAATATATCACATTATTTTTCCATTTATTTTGAACTTTTAATTAATTATGATGAATCCAAAAATACGTATCTTAAAAGAATTTGGGGCTTGGCATGGTAGCTTATACCTATAATTCTAGCACTCTGGGAGGCCAAGGTGGGGGAGGTTTACTAGAGGCCAAGAGTTGGAGACCAGCCTAGGCAACATAGCAAGACCCCCATCTCTACAAAAAAGAAAAGAAATTTAGTTAGGTGGTAGTGTAGTCATACTTCCTTGGGAGGCTAAGGCAGGAGGATTGCTTAAGCCCAGGAGTTTGAGACCACAGTGTGCTATGATCATGCCACTGTACTCCAGCCTGGGTGACAGAATAAGACTCTGTCTCAAAGAAGTTTTTATTCTGTAGAGTAGAACAGGTATATATTTAGTATGTATTTATGGGTATCAACTTTTATACTTGACTCTGTTAAGTACTAGGGTGGAAATGAAGAAGTGTCTAAAATACAGGAGAAAATTATGTACTCAGGGAATTTTTGAAAGCTAGAAGGCAGCATATGGTTTGGTAATTTAATTTGGTTAAGCTGTAGGGAAGAGATATTTAATATTTCTATCTTCATTTCAAGTTTGTATCAGTTAAACCAGTCTTCTCAATTTACCCATACCATTATGTATCTAGAAATACATGATTATAAAAAGAAGTATAAATATGCTATCTGATATCAAAAGACTTATAGTTTAGTTCAGTGGTTCTCAACCTTCCTAATGCCACAGCCCTTTAATACAGTTCCTGTGGGTCATGACCCATAGGTTGAGAACTGCTGGTCTAGTTGGGCTAGAATGATCTGAAAGAGAAGACTGTATAGAGTAGATTGAAGATGAAGAGGCTTTTAGATGTTCTTATGCACATGTAAAGGGGAGCAAAGGTGACGTTCCAGATATGAGCAGCCACATACGAAGCAAAGGTCCTGAAAGAAGGCCACATTGTACTGTAGTAGGAGGCAGTCAGGGGAAAGCGTGATGAGCATAGTAGAAGTGTATAAAGGGCCTTGAAAAACTAGCCTAGGAGTTTAGACTTAAAGTGAGAGGTATTAGTAAGTGAATTAAGTTTCTTTTTATTAAAGTGATATGTTGAAAGTGTATATTCCAGGGACATTTGACTAAAGTGTACAGGGTTAATAGGAATGAAAAGAGATTGCTTAGGGCACCTAATTTGGAAGCTTCCCTTTTTATTCGGGTGCAAGGTGGTGAAAGCCTAGGTTAATATGGTGGTGAAAGTAAAAACTTGAGTTGGGGAAATCATTTAGTGATCAAAAGAACTCAACAGAGATTTGCCATTAAAAATAATAATACACCTTTTGAATAGTCAGACAACACAACAGAATGGGGCTCATCTAAGTAATGAATTCTTTACTACTAAATGGCCAAACGATAGGGATTTGTGAACATGGATTGAGATGGTACAAACTATCTTTCTTTGTTTCTATGATATATTTTGCTGTCTCCTAAATGTTTATCCATGTGACATAAACATGTAGCCAATAAATATAAATTACTAATTGCAAACTTTTTCCTCTGGAGTAAATTTGACAATATTTATGTTCCCCACCTCTAAATCTTTAAAATGATAGCTTGAAGGTATACTTTGTGTAACAATGGGCTGTAAAATCTATTTCCTTCATTGGGTTTTAGATTTTAGAGGAGAAACTTCTTGGTTTAGAAGCTCTGTTTTCTGACTGTAATAATTTAGCTTGAGAAAGTACTAACCAACAAAATTTGAGGTAGTTGTAGGATTGAGAGTGAGTTGTAATATGCATAAATAGTTTCAGTTTCATTTTGGCTGTCTACAGTCCTTGTAGCATCTCCTGCTTAATAGGTTATCACTTTTTCTCTGGAAAGCTGGTGTTACTTTTTTTTTTTTTTTTTGAGACAGAGTCTCAAGCTGTTGCCCTGGATAGAATGTCATGACATCACAGCTCACAGCAACCTCAAACTCCTGGGCTTAAGCAATTCTCTTGCCTCAGCCTCCTGAGTAGCTGGGGCTACAGGCACTCACCACAGTGCCTGGCTGTTTTTTGGTTGTAGTTGTCATTGTTTGGCAGGTCTGGGATGGATTCAAACCCATCAGCTCTGGTGTATGTGGCTGGCACCTTAGCTGCTCGAGTGAGCTACAGGCATCTCCCAAGCTAGTGTTAGTTTTAGACCTAGTTTTAGACTCTGTTAGATCTGAATACTGTTAAGTATAGAGTCTAGAAACTGGGGTAGCATAGGTATACTTAAGAGAGCTTAAAGCAAGTAATGTCAGTGAATGAAGCAGGCCTGTTCAAAGACAGACAATTGCGTATATCTATGTTTAATTGAAGAGTATGTCTTAAGTAGCACAGCCATCATCTTCAACTGATAGTTGTTGTAAGAATGATAATCCTATATAATTGTATCTACAGTTGTTGAAGGAAAAGCTGGAAATATGGATTTGGGGGTAAAATCTCTGGATTTTTAAATGTTGGCAACTTACTCAAATAAAACACTTTATGGTCCAAATAAATCATGCCCAACCTACTGCCTACCAGCGTGTCTGTTTAATGTCCAGGTAATGGGGTTAGCACTACTAGAGACTCTTAACTGCCAATCTCTTCTAGCTTTCTATTTGTATAACTGAGCAGGATATACAAACATCTTTTTTTCTGTCCACGAACACTTCCATGGCTTAATGAAATAGTTTAGCGTTTGTCATAACTTGTTGCTGAGTATAAATCGATGCTGAGTATTGCAAGTAGCATGCACTTACTTTCAGACAGTTCTTGACAAGAGAGAATCCAAAATTAGTGTGACCTGTGGTAACTTCTAGTTTATCTTCAGCAGCGACTTAAACTAAAATGTTTTTGAAAGGGGAACAAATAATATTTTCCTCAAGAGAAGTTTTAAAATGTAGAATTGTTTAGTAAGTTTTCTGTCTTTTCAAATGCTGGAGGAACAATAAAATATTGAATAATATACATACTGCTTTTACCCAGTTGCTGACTTTTGAGGCTGTATCTTTGAAAACTGTATTTTTTTTAATCAGTTGTATCTTTTGGAGCTATTTATGGGTACAGATTGTAATGTTAGGGCAGATTTATTTGTAAATGAAATAATGTATGAGAAAGCACTTGGTTAATTGTAAAGCTCTACGGAATAATGTGCATTTGAAATGGTATTACTTTCCTTAAAATCTTGAAAATAGATTGATCACTTTTTCATATTTTTACTAATCTTACTAATCTAGTGAGTATCTTTTTGAGATGGTTACTGGCTTTTAAGGTACTATGTTTTTGGTTGTTACTAGTTTGAATTTTAGAGATAGAAATCATTGAGACATTGTTCTTTGAAGATTCTGTTTCACAGATACCATTTTATATATAGAATTTTTCGTGTTTTCTGGAGCATTTTATATTTCAGATAAGTTATTTTCTGATCCATATTTTTATTTTCTCCAAGTTTAATCAATATATATTGATTCAAAATGAGTGTCAGTGGGTGTCACTTTTTGAAAAAATGTTTTTTATGCTAAAATATTTTAAATTGGAATCAGCGAGGTATGGTATTAAGTGCATTTGTTTGAGGCCTTTAATATTTGTTTGCAGAAATTTTGTTGAGTAGCCAAATGTTATTTATAAATTAAATTTTTGAAAAAAAATCCTGTGTCATTTTAATGCAGTAGTGAACATGAGAAATATTCTAATTTCAACACTCTTCTCCTTTTACAATAGGATTGGATTCAGCATCAAAACACATCTACTCATATTGAGAGCTGTCGACAGTTACGTCAACAGTAAGAACATTTTTTTCTTTTTTATAGGTAGCAAATTTACAAAATACTTGATATTCAGATATAGCTGTTAAGTACCTTCAGACTGATACTGTGGAGAAAAACATTTTTAGAAAGCTATTGCCTATTTAAAATATTAATTTTGTAGAAGTATATTTAACATTTTTCCTAAAGAAGAGAGTTCAATATGATCTTTTCCTCTATTTTCCTAACTGAATTCCCAGTAGGTAGACTTTTGATATCATTGATTCATGCTTTGCTGGCTTGCCTTCTCCAGATGGTTCATCTATTTTAGAACAAATATCCTTTCCTTTTCCTATATCCACTCTTTTCCAAGGATAAATAACTAAAAACCAACAGAAGCAAACACATGCTTAATTTCAGGTCTAAAGCTTTTCTCTGGCTTAGAACCTATTTCAGAATAGGTTAAATTAAGGGATTAATGATAAGTTAGATGTCTTGGGTTCTCAACATTGGTTCTTTGGTTTTTCTACCTTTTCCTTCTTCTAAGACAGAGCACTTGTGAAAGTTTCTTCTACTAGCCAGCAGTGAAAAGTGTGATTTTAATATGTAGCATCCTTCTGTGTTCCTTAGCATAACATTAAATTGTGTTTCTCCTAGCATCATTAAACAGTTCCTAGTCACCAAACAGACAGTAACGTATAATTTGGGTTGAGATTATTGTTTAAGACCCATCTGTTCATAAATGATAAACTTAAATCAAAATAGTTTTTAAAGCAAGGGAATTTATAAGCTCCTATAACAGAGAATCTTAAGGACTGGTTCTAGTTTCAGAAAGGGCTGGAGTGAATGCTCAAATAAAAATCAAAGTGTCAAGAATTGGTAGTTTCCTTTATAAATGCTGAAAAACATAGGTTACTGTAGGGAGGTGATTTGTTATCTGCATTGGATATGCCTTACAGCCACTATAAATAGAGAATTTCTTGTCAGCAACATTTCCTCAGGTACTTAATAGCCTGTCTTAATTTTTTTGAAGGTGAGAGGTTTAGGTGGGTGTGAGTTATTTGTTGGAGATAGTTATTCATGCTAGTAAGAAGATTCTACCTACATTAATTTAGTAGAGCAAATGGCATGTATATGCTTATTAACGTCTCCTATGTAGTAAGCCTATTTTTTTTTTTATGTACAACGGACACTGGTTTTAAAGCATGTGCTTTCCATACATGCCACTTTAATGTTCTACTCTTTTTTTAAACCATTGCCTGTGTATTAGGGTTCTCCAGATAAACACACACACACATATATAGGCATACATCATTTCATTTTGCTTTTTTTTTTTTTTTTTTTTTTGGTAGAGACAGAGTCTCACTCTATTGCCCTAGGTAGAGTGCCGTGGCGTCCCACAGCTCACAGCAACGTCCAGCTCTTGGTCTTAGGCGATTCTCTTGCTTCAGCCTCCTGAGTAGCTGGGACTATAGGCGCTTGCCACAACACCCAGGGCTGGTGCCCTACTCACTGAGTCACAGGCACTGCTGATCGTGATATTTCCAATAGCATGTGTTTACTTCATGTTTATTTGTCACATTTTGGTAATTCTCACAGTATTTTAAACTTTACTGATCATTATATCTGGTCATTCAGTGATCTTTGTGACTTGCTGAAGGCTCAGATGATTGCTCTTTAGCATTTTTTAGCAGTACTTTTTAATTAATGTATGTACATTTTAAAAGATGTAGTGTTTTTGACACTTAATAGACTTCAGTGTAGTATATATCTAACTTTTTTTTTCTCTGAGACAGAGTCTCACTTTGTCATCCCCAGTAGAGTGCTGTGGCCTCATAGTTCATAGCAACCTCAGACTCTTGGGCTCAAGCAATTCTCTTGCCTCAGCCTCCCGAGTAGCTGAGACTGCCGGTGCCCACCACAATGCCCAGCTATTTTTTAGAGATGGGGTCTCGCTTTAGGTTAGGCTGGTTTTGAACTCATGAGTTGAGGCTATCTGCCCGCCGCAGCCTCCCAGAGTGCTGGGATTACAGATGTGAGCCACCTTATCCAGCCTTACACCTAACTTCTATATGCACTGGGAAACCAGAAAATTTACATGACTTGTTTTGTTGAAATGTTCTGGAACCAAAATCACAATATGTCTGAGCTATAGATATATATGAGAGAGAATTTGTTAGCAGAATTGGCTTGCATGGTTATGGAGGCTGAGAAATCCTATGAGATTCAATGTAACAACCTTGGGTATCTACTGATAGTATGTGCGTCAGTCCAGATTTGAAAGCCTCAGAACCAAGGAAGCCAATGTTATAATTCTCAATTTGAGGCTGAAGACTACTGATACAAGTCCCACAGACCAAAGGCTGATGTCAAAGGCATCAGACGAGAGAGGATTGTTTGCTTCTAGAAGAGAGAAAATCTTCCTTTCTGCCTATTTTTTCCTCTCTAGCCTCTGGCTGACTGAATGGTGCCTGCCACCTTTCCTCAGTACTTCCACTCACTCACATATCAATCTTCTCTGGAAACACCCTCACAGACCCAGAAACAATGTTTCATCAGCCATTTAGGAGTCCTTCAGTCCAGTCAGTTTGACACCTAAAATTAACCTTCATATTTAAGCTACCTGCTCTTTTTTTTTTTTAAACTTTAGAATTATGTGTGTTATTGTAAACTTGTTTTAATTGATGGTTTTTAGTGACATAAAAAGCAGTAAATTATTAACTTGAATATTTTAACTAGCCAGAATATCCGACATGTCCTCCCCTCCTCTCTCCCTCCCTCCTCCCCATATTCTTAGGCTGTTATTAGGTTATAGCTTTCATATAAAAGGTATAAATTAGTTTCATAATAGGAATGTGTACATCCCTATTATGGGATGGATACTTTTTCTTCCATTTTTTGAATACTTTTTCTTCCATTCTTGTGATACTTTGCTAAGAAGAACATTTTCCAGCTCCATCCATGTAAACATGAAGGATGTAAAGTCTCCATCTTTCTTTAAGGCTGCATAGTATTCCATGGTGTACATATACCACAGTTTATTGATCCATATGTGGATCGATGGGCACTTGGGTGTCTTCCATGATTTAGCAATTATGAATTGGGCTGCAGTAAATATTCTGGTACAAATATCTTTGTTGTAATGTGATTTTTGGTCTTTTGGATATATACCTAGTAGAGGAATTGTAGAATCAAATGGCAGGTCTATTTTTAGTTCTCTAAGTGTTCTCCAGACATCTTTCCAAAAGGAGCATATTAGGTTGCATTCCCACCAGCAGTGTAGAAGTGTTCCCTTTTCTCCACATCCATGCCAGTATCTCTGGTTTGGGGATTTTGTGATATGGGCTAATCTTACTGGAGTTAGGGAATTCTTATATAAAACTGGTTAGCATAGCCTTAACCTCACTTAATTATCATGTTGAGACATTTATACTCTATTCTTTATAGATTTGACATGTACCCTTGCAATATGCATCATAGGGGAAGTCCAAATGATTACCCTCACTCCACCTGGCCGCCCATCTCCCCTCACCCTCCTCTTTCCTTCTTTATCCTGGGCTATAGTTGAGTTTTATCTTTCATATGAAAGTGTGGGTGATTATATATTGGTTTCATAATGGTACTGAGTACACTGAATACTTTTTATTCCATTCTTGAGATAATTTACTAAGAAAAATATGTTCCAGATTAATCCATGTAAATGTAAAAAAGGTAAGTAAAGTTTCCATCTTTTTAAAGGCTGCATAATATTCCATGGTATATGTATACCACAGTTTACTAATCCATTCATGGGTCTATGGGGATTTAGGCTTCTTTCTTAACTTGGCAATTATGAATCAGGCTGCAATAAACATTCTGGAGCAAATATCTTTGTTGTAAAATTATTTTTGGTCTTCTGGACGTATATCTCATACAGGAATTGCAAGATTGAATCATAGGTCTATTTTTAGTTCCCTAAGTGTTCTCCAAACTTCTTTCTAGAAAGAATATATTAGCTCATATTCCCACCAGCAGTGCAGAAGTATTCCCTTTTCTCCACATCCATGACAACATCTGTAGTTTTGGCATTTTGTTATGTGGGCTACTCTTACTGGAATTAGATGATTTCTCAAAATAGTTTTGATTTGCATTGCTCTTGTGATTAACAATGATGAGCATTTTTTCATTTATTTGTAGGCCACGTGCCTGTCTTCTTCAGAGAAGCTTCTGTTCAAGTCTCTTGCCCACAAAGAAATGGGATCTCTTGTTCTTTTCTTACTAATTAGTTTGATTTCTCTGTGGATTCTAGTTATCAAAACTTTGTCAGAAATATAACCTGTGAATATCCTCTCCCATTGTGAGCACTGTCTGCTTTCTTTACTTACTGTGTTCTTGACTGGGTAGAAGACTTTTATTTTGATCAGATCCCAGTAATGTATTTTTGGTGTTGCTTCAATTGTCCAGGGGGGTCCACCTCATAAAAAATTCTCCCAGGCTAATTTCTTCAAGTTTTTTCCCTGAACTCTCTTGAAAGTATCTTTATAATTTCATGTCTGAAGTTTAAATCTATTATCCAGTGAGAATCAATTTTTACTAATGGTGAAAGGTGAGGGTCCAGTTTCAGTCTTCTACAAGTCATCAGCCAATTATCTCAGAACCATTTGTTAAATAAGGAACCTTTCCCTCAATTTATGTTTTTGATAGGCCTATCAAAGTTCAAAGAATGATAAGTGGCTAGTTCATCTCTTGGTTTTCTATTCTGTTCTATATATCTAATTCTCTATTTTTGTGCCAGTACCATGCTGTTTTGATCACTATAATTTTTTAGTATAGCCATAAGTCTGGTAGCATGATTCTTTCTGATTTATTTTATTTCTGAGTAATGTCTTGGCTATTTGAGATTTTTTTCTGATTCCTTATAAAAGGAAGTACTATTTTTCCCAGATCTTTAAAATATGACAGTGGTGTTTTTAATAGGGATTACATTCACTTGTATATTGCTTTGGGTAGTATGGATCTGTTAATAATGTTGATTATTCCCAGCCATCAGCATGGTATGTTTTTCCATTTGTTAACATATTCAGCTATTTCTTTTCTCAGAGTTCCATAGTTGTCTTTATAGAGATCTTTTACATCCTTTGTTAGGTAAATTTCCAGATATTTCATCTTCTTTGGCAATATTGTAAAAAGAAGAGAGTCCTTGACTATTTTTTCAGATCCACTATTGTTACTGATTTTAAACTCATAAATCTTACCAAGAAAAAACAAACCTAAGTATTTTAACCAGATTTATGATTTTAAACAATGTACCATCATTATAATAATTCAAAGATTGATTCAAAAGTCACTTTTCTCCAGAATCAAGATGATACACCAGCCAGGTTGTTTTACAGTAACATTTCATTATCCTTTAGTTGTAGGCAGGTACCCATATTGAGGCCAATCAGACAGAATACATTCCAATGTGCTGTCAGGTTTAAGGTCTAATGTCCCATAATAAAGACCAGATACAGAAACACAAGATTTCTCAAGAACAAGGCCAGAATTGATTAGAACTAAAGTCAGTGTGCAACCAGAATAAAGCAGGTGGACCTTAGTGATGATAATGGCAGGTAATACAGCAGAACCTAAAGCCTCTCAGGAGAAATATCCCAGAAGCACTGCTAGGGGCATTCTAGCACTGTATCCCCCGGCCCACCTGTCCAGGTGGTCACTAGGTTTCCCCAGCATGGGCTTACCAGAACAGTGTATGGATCCCTTTGTGGTCACCAGGAATGTTAGCAGACAAAGAGGTTATGGCTTCCTCTCACTGTCAGCCAATATGCAGAAACTGCATATTTTATTTGTCAGAAAGCCAGTAATTCTGGAGAACAATGAGAGTAGCCTCTCAAAGACCTTCTTTTCTCCCACTT
Organism: Galago senegalensis; assembly: GCA_963575145.1. Classification (NCBI taxonomy): domain Eukaryota; kingdom Metazoa; phylum Chordata; class Mammalia; order Primates; family Galagidae; genus Galago; species Galago senegalensis. The sequence goes on along the minus strand of CAUYTI010005996.1, from coordinate 1,585 downwards.
CCAAAACCACAGTTTTATATATAGAAGTTTAAAGCAAAAACCATGTCAACCCTTATTGTAAATAACAATAATTAACCCTTATTTTAAAAAACAATAATCAGCATAACCCATGACCTATAGTAAACAATAATCAGATAGCCCATGACACAAAACAACATTTCTAATCCAAAAGTTAATCTTTTTTTTGTATTAATCTTTTCAAAGTTAATCTTCTAAATCAATAGCCCTTCAAGGTATACACTTTTATATTGTAGCTGAACTTACAAAAGAACAAGAATTGGAGATGTAAAGTGAAGGTTATGTAGGATCTACACCAACCAGACCAGCTGTGTCATCTCAGTCATAGTCTGACTGACTCCAACTTATGATCACTATATGCACTCATAATTGGAGGGTATCAACTCTATGTCAATGTATCATAGATTTAGGAAGGAATGAATAATATATGTGTCAATTAAGCTGTTATACACATAACATACTTGTCTACACTTACTAAGAAAGCATTTTAAAAGCACATATTTATACACATAAAGAAAAATCATATGAAATTAATTCATAAGGAGGCGGAGCAAGATGGCGGAGAAGATGCATCTCTGAGTCAGCTCTCCCGGTGGTTTCAGGTGAGAGTGGGCTTGTTGGATCTCTTCTGCATGGAGTCCTTGCGCAAATAGGCAGTGCAGGGCAAGCAGCAAGGAGGTGAATTGCTGGATTGGAAGTGTACCCCAGAACCGCGGTGTCAGCCAGAGAATCTCAGGGCAGCAGCTGAAAGGGCACCATCTGCGACCTGCGGCACCAGGCTAGGGGCCTGCGCCCTGTGGCGCTGGACCTCCGGTCCTCCAGCTTGCTTCCAAAGAGACAGAAGCCAATCCCTCCCCCGCGAAGGGCCTGTGCCCAACTCACGGGGAGTTTGCGTGTCTCGCGGAGAGTGTGGTGAGGCATGGACTTCCGGGCGGTATTAGGCAGCCAGAAACGGGAGACATTTGGACCCAGTTCGGGGTGTTAGGGACCCAGGCATTCGGACAGAAACTCAAGGGGAAGGGATCCTGCTTGGGAACCGATCCATCCCCTAATCTTGGAAGTCTGTGTGTGGAGCTACACTGACGCGGCGACCGGCAGGGCGGATCGGTTCCCGTCTTGCAAAGTCCCAAGAGCCTTTTGACCGATCCGCTGTGGCAGCGGCAGTCACGGCACCTCTCTCCTCAGAAATAAACTAAATTCCAAGGGCAGAAGGAGCCCTCTGGCTCTTTCCCCTCGGACCCCACAAATTTGGTTGAGAGGAAGCCAGGAGTCGAGTGCGGGGAATCGGTTCCCTTCCTACAAACACTAAAAAAAAAAAAAAAAAACTTTTGAATTTCCCGCTGCGACGGGCTGCGGCACCTGGCAGCGGCTGTGGCTCCGGCGGCGGCTGCAGCTGCGGCCGCAGCTTTTTTCCCTCGGACCACTTTGATCGAAGGGAAACTGGGAACTGAGTGAAAGTTTGGCGAAGTGCGAACTTGTGTCCCAAGTTCGGAGGACAGATAGAAGTGGGCGGCCAGACAAGAACCAGATATAAAGTTAAATTCTCAAAATGGCATATCCCTAACAC
>CAUYTI010005992.1:0-29114 GCA_963575145.1 Galago senegalensis | reverse complement strand
AACAATGCAAACTTTTAAGGGCAGTTCTCAATAATCACTTCTCAGCAATTATTTGTTATTATTACAGTTTAACATTATAAAATTAACAAAAATAATATAAAACTCATATTCTGGCGAAATAGCCACATGGCAGCCGAAAACTGTATATTCCCTCTTGTTCTCCTGCCCGTTTGTGTATTCTTTCCAAAAATCGGGACTTCTAAAAAATGCCGTGGGACGCGGGACAAATTGTTCAAAAGCGGGATGTCTGGTCACCCTAGTGCAGAGGCCACAGAAGGGATGTGTGTCCAAGGCCCCAGACAGTGGGCAGGAGTTGGGGGCAGGGCAGGGGGACACGGGCCAGCCCTAGGAGAGATAGATGTGCCCTGTGAAAAGAAGGGGTTAGAGTCCTGGGCTTTGATGGCAAACAGGGGGCTGTGCTGTCCCCTGGGGGGTTGAGGGCTAAGAGTTCCTGGAACCTGGGCCAGGGTCAGCCCCCCATCTTCAGTGGCTCCCCCATAGCAGTCTGAGACAAAGATTCCTCCTGGGCCATGGTCCCTGGCAGGTGCCAGGGCTGGACTTGCAGCAGGCCAGGGAGGGCCTGGGGCAGGGGAGCCTCGGTGCCTCGATTTTCTTACTGATGGTGTGTGCTCCATGCCCAGGGTGCCCCACTGCCCTGCCCAGGGCAGCTCACTCAGGTGTGACCGCCCCACTTTTGCAGTAGCAGGAAGGCCTGAGGGTCTAAGGAGCACAGGGCTGGGGCTACCATGGGGGCTGCCCTATTTCACACCTGCCAGTTAGAGTTTGCTATGGAGGCCTGGACTCACCCAGGCACCTGGGTACCCTCTGGGGACAGGGACAGGGACATGGATTGGGGCCCACGTCCAGCCTGATCTTTGTTGAGGGATCAGCCAGGGGTGCTTTGTATCCTAGCAACAGGGTCCATCTCTCCCTGGGGCCTCCAGTTATAGCCCTCCCAGGGATAAGGCTATGGGCTTCTGGAGGAGTCTTGGACCTTTGGGCTTAGAAGAAAACCCCCCCTGGCTATTCCCCAAGCCTGAGCCCTACAAAGAGAGTGGCCTGGCTTAGTTCTGGCTCCACTGGTGCCTTAGCCCCGTGGCTCATGGGTCCCGGTGGTGCTGGAAGGGCTGGGATGAAGGAAGCTGGGGACCTGGGCTGGCGCCTCTGAGGAGCTGGGCTGGGTACCAAGGACATTACCTCCAATTAGAGGTGCCAAACTGGCCTCTGCTGCCCAGGGCTGGGGTTTGAGTGGCCCATGGGGAAGCTGTTAAGTCCATGGCTGTAGGTACCGAGGCCCAGCTGGCTGGGTCCTTCCCAGAAGACCCCTGGAGCTGGCCCACACAATCCCCCAACTCATGCTGTATAAACAAGCACCTGAGGGTGGGAAAACTGAGGTTCATAGGAGCCCCAGCCAGTGCCTGACACCTGTCCTCCTGGTGGTGCCAGTGGGACATGGGGTGGCATGTCCCCATCTCCTGCACCCTCTCTGCTTCAGCCTACCTGTCCCTCAGATAGAAGACATCACAGAGAAGCCTCGTGTGTTCCTGCACGGCTTCGGGTACCACTGAGACTCTTGTGGGGAGGGAGGTCTGTCCTTGGTGAAGCTGGAGGGAGGAGGCCTGGGTTACCCATGGGCCAGGGCTGAACCGGAGCTGACCTGAATACCAGAGTCACCAAGGCCAGGGTGAGGGGTGTTTGGCCTCAGTTCCGCCCCTACCGCACCATCTCTAGGCACTATACATACCCAAATGACTCTCTGTCACAGGAAAAGTCTGCAGATGTGCCCTCCACTGCCACCTCCTGGGCCCAGCAGGAAGAGGGCTGGGAGCATGCATGGGGACAGCCTGGAGGCTCCTGCGTGGGGTCACTGGCGCCCCGAATGCCCTCTACCAGGTGCTTGTAGCCTTCTGTAGAGCTGGTGACATAACTGCCTCCCCACAGTGGGCTGTGCTCCTGTGGCTGCAGAGGAGGGGGTTGTTTTATGGGGAGTGTCTGCGTGTCCTCTCTGCTGTGCTTGGCCGCAGGGAGCTTCCATTTGCCCCTGTCTGGGTCATGGTGGTGGTTCCTGCTGCCTGCCTGCACCTGCCCACTGTGAGCCTGGTGAATACCAAGCAGCCGGTGGCCCGGTCTGACCTTAAAGGCTTTATTTGCATTGGTCATAGCCCAGCGCCACTTCTCCATCCCTTCCTGATGGCTGTCCTGGGGGTGCCAGGCGCTGCCCTGTGTGGAGACAAAGCTGCACTCCAGCTGCTCCCCAGCCTGGGGGCTCTCATGGGGCAGGAGCAGGTCAGCCACTTGCTTCATGGAAGTACGCTTGTGCCTTGGGTGTGTGCATGGGGATGTGTGAGAATGGAGGGACAGACAGCAGAGCCCTGGCAGGTCGGGACAGGCCAGGGCTGCCTCACCCACAGGCATGAAGTGGGCCCCATCCTCTGGCTGGTCCTGGGTAGGGGCTGGTGAGACCAGGAGGCCAGGGGGGTCTGGGCTTTAGGGAGCTCCAGGGTGGAGGGCGTACAAAGTGTGGCACACAGGATGTTGGCAAAAGTGGGAGAGACGCCTGGCATGAGAGGGCTCAGGGAAGGTTCCAGGAGGACAAGGGAGAGATTTCTTTCAGCTAGGACAGCCAGGGAAGGCCTGGAGGAGGGCGCCGGTAACCCTATTCACTGGGCAGACACACCCTCCCCCCTGCACTAGGGCCTGTGGCACTTCTTGCTCTGGGGTTTCTGCAAGCTCAGCCAAGAGGTGGGGGTGCCTGTAGGGACAGAGGCTACCGGAAGAGGTAAACATACTCCTCGGTTGCCTGCACCTCCACCCTGGCCAGCTTCCATTTCTCATTCATCTGAAGCCATTGGGGGGGAGTTTGAGGCTGTAGAAAACACAAGTGTTTTATTGTGGGGGCCTCAGGATTCGCATGGGGCTGCTGAGCACTATTGATAGTTAGACCTTAGATCTTAGATCACCTACATCTGGTGGTGGCAGTGGGTGTGGGGGTTCTTCTTGTCCGCCTTTGCTCTATCCCTTGACTGCAGGCAGGGAGGATGGCTCAGGGATGGAGCTTGGCACAGGGCAGCTCAAGATGAAAGACACTGGAGCACCCTGCAGACTCCTTCTGTGGGGGCCAGGGAGGCAGTTGCAAGAGAAGCTCTGAAGCACCCGCAGGGAGTCTCGAGTCCCTTCCTGCCAGATTCATCCTGCCACTCCCGCTCTCCCCACCTTTCTTTATTCTTCCTTCATTCCGTTGGTCCATCCACTGGCCTACCCTCTCATCCGCTGTCCATCCTCCATCCCTGCTTCCACTGATCTCGCCAACTTCCCTTCCCTCCATAGCCATCCATTTACTGATCCACCTGTCTACCCATCCTTCCGTCTTTCCTTCTTCTATCCCTCCATCTTTCCTTCTTTCTCTCCTACCCATCCTTCCTCTACCCATAACTTTTTTCAACAAAATTGTGCCTAGTTTTGGTCCTAGCCTGTGGGGTCACACAACCAGGCCATTATGGTCCAGAACACTGTGGGCACTTGGGGGAACAGGGGTAGGAGGGCCCTGAGCCTGAGAGACTGACTAAGGGAGGACACAGAATGGGCTGGACCTGGGTTCTGGGGGTTAATGGGCAGTGCCCTGCCCTGTAGGCCCCTGGGAGGGGTGGGCAATGCAGGGGAGGCTAGAGAGGGGTGTCAATGGGGAAGCTTCCCTGTGCTGGAATGTTCTCTTCCTGAGGACGAGGCCAGGCCATGTTGGCATTGCCTTGGCCTGGGTTAGAATGCCCTGGACAGGCCCAACCATGACTCCCCTTAGCACTGGGACTCTCCCCAGCTTTCATGGTGGCACCTGTCCCTATGTCCCTTTTGTGGGTGGGGAAGCTTGGCCTTGGTGGGTCTCTGGCACCCTGCCCCCCCAACCTTCCATCTGTCTCTTGCCCTGACATTTGCTCATTCTAGGGTATAGAGGGTGGGCTGTCCACTCCCATTCAGGATACTGGGGCTCAAGGAGGATGAGGGCTGGGCCAGGTGGGCTGAGGAGCAGGACAGATGGCGTTGGCTCACTGTTCCTGCTGCTGCTAACATATACACCCTTGGACTTTGACTTTGTGTGACCAGGGCTGGAGGTGTGCATAGACCCCCCAAGTCTTGTGGCCTGGACTACAGTGACCTGAGAGGGCTCCATCGGCATGGCCCCAAGTGTAGGTCTCTCTAGTGGCCATCTAGGGCTGTGCTGGGACACCATCTTGGGCCACACAGGCTGGATGAGGTGACCAGATGCTGGTCCTACTTGTCACTGTCTTTGCCAGAGTGGCCCCCATATGGCTTCTGTCCTTCTCATAAGCCAGTTGCTATAGCCTTTGAGCCTTGCTCTGACTGCTTTGGGCCTTAGTTTTTCCATCTATCTGGTAGCGATCACTTAGACTCAAATGCCATTGCAGGCCCCAAGGACACCACCATAGCCCGAGCAGACCTGTCCTGAGGGAGCAGACAGTTTGATGGGCAGAGCTGACCAGTGAGCGAAGAGACATAGGTGTCACCTGCTCCGCTGGGAGTGGCCCATGAGGGCTCAACACAGGGTGAGGTGAGACAGGCAGAAGGATGATGCCCGGGCGGGAGAGGCGGAGTACACAGCCCTGCCTGTCCTCCAGATGAAAGCCAGCCCCACCAGTGGCCCAGTGAGTGGGAGGAGATGCTAATTACCCGCCTGTTCCCAGGTGGCTGAACACACTTGGCCTAGCATCAAAGCCGCCTTCCGCCCAGCAGTGCCAAGTCCATTACGAATCTGACTGGGCAGTGGTGTCCTGATGTGTGCCCAGCAGTTAGACTCATCTGTGGCAGCTCCTATTGAGTCCTGCTGAGTGTGCCTGTGCACACGTGTGCACAGTCAATGTGTGTGTGCACGTACAATGCATGTGTGTGCACATGAGTGTGGCGAGAGGTGAGCAATGTGCAGGAAGTGGCAGGATGCCCGGTCCCCACTAGGGCCAGGTGAAGGGGGCCAAGTTCTCATGTCACTGTGAACTCAGGCCAGGCCTTTCTGCAGAGAAAGGGCCGGAAGCTCGCACAACCAAAGCAACCCCCTTCCCCTGGGTCCTGTAGCTGAGATGCTGCACAGGCCCTGTGGGCTTCCTGGGCCCCTCAGAGGGGCCTTTGATGCTGTGGCAGCCTGGGGAGGGCAGATGGCACACAGGTGGCCAGCTGGGGCTTCAGGGAGCTCCTGGCCTATGTCCTACCCCTTCTGAAAACTGGGCCTAGGACTGCCAGGGCTTCCCAACCCCCTGTGGCCTGGCCCGTCTTCTGTGAGCCTAGACACAGCCCCCCCCCCCGCCTCCATGCCTGACCCCCCCCCCAACTGGTCATATGGCCACAGACTCCCAGGCTGAGACACTGGTTTGATCCTCTACCACTTGAGTGGCCCTGAGCTAGGGAGGGAGCTTGGGCACTGGGGCAGCTCCCAAGAGCTCTACTGGCCACTGTGGGTGCCTGGGGACCCACGACAGCCCAGCACTCAGCACCAAGCCTGGCCAGCTGAGGGTGATCACACACTTTCCTTCCCTCCAGGCCAGGCCACTCCTCAGCCTTCACTCTTTGTCCCTCCCTATGATGTCCCCTGCTGTCCCCCACTTCCTTGGCCCCAGATCCCACCCTCCCTGGCCCAGAAGCAAGTGACTAACTGGCCACGACAATGTACAAAAGTCCCACCCCTCCCCCACACTGAGCTCTGCTGCCTCAGTTTCCTCATCAACAAAATGGGGTGACCATCTTAAGGTGGGCCCTCTGGGTGCTGCAGGCACTTTGCTCCTTTTCTCCCTACGGCCCTTGAGTAATGTACCTGCAGGCTGTCCACTGCCTGTGGGGGTGTCACACAGCTCTGCAGGATGTTGGCCTTGAGGACCTGCCCTTGCTCCCTAGGCAGGTCCGGTGGCTTTGCAGCCCGTCACCCTCTATCTGCTCTGAGTCCTCAGGATGAGGTGGCCGTCCATCTTGAGGCATCCCCAACCTGCTGAATGAGGAAGGCTGGGAGGTTGCATAGAGCTGGACTCCAGGAAGGGATAAGCTAGGGCTGGCCAGGTGACATGTGCTGTGGCTTCATGGGGTACTCCCTCTAGGCTGGGGTCTGGGACAGTGATGCTGGAGCTGTGACCAGAGTGGCCGGGTTCTGCGGGCACGAGCTTTCACCAGCCACACCTGCTATTGGGGAGGTGACACTCCTGTTATAACTGGAGGGATCTCCATAGAAACCCAGCAAGTCAAATTAGATACCAGGAGTTTCCTCCCAAATGCAGTTTAATTATAGTTCTGCCAAAGTCAATGTCAAACTGAGGATTCAATTGCTGTGTGCGGGAGCCAAGTTGCGCCTTCTCCTTTCCCACAACAGGGTGCCTTTTGTGCTGCTTTGTGTCAGGACCCAGAGAGGAGGGACATAAGAGACTCAGGGGGTGTCCCTGGGCCAGGGAGGTTGGGGTGAGGCAGCAGCGACACCGGCCCTGGGCATGCAAAGCTGGGTGGGGGTGTGGCCAGCAGCAGGGTCTGTCTATGTATGCAGGCCAGTGGTACAGGGTGGCGTTGGGAAGAGCTGCCAGCCTGGGCAGGAGGCAGGCACTGAGAGAGGCACCCCCAGACCTGGCAGATGCCAAGTGGCAGGGGGCATCTTAGTGGGCTGGGTCTGGGGTCCTCAGTAAGAGGCAGACACCCAGCAGGGAGACTGAGGTTCTAGGACTGCCCAAGGCCAGCTGATTCTACACCTGGGGGCCTTGGGCTGGGTTGCTGGGAGCTTTGGCAGGGATGTATCTGATGGGATCTCCTGAGAGATTTCATTTCCTCCCTCACAGAATACCTGGAGCCCTCTGGGCTGTGACTCAGGGACAGAGTCACCCTCCTGGACACCAGAGTCCCTCAGAGCAGGTGGCAGCTGGGCCCAGGCACTCAGTTCATTTCCTGGGTCTGCCTCTCAGGCACCCATGAGGGGTGTCTAATCCCTGGATGCTCAGGATGTGACATGTCAGCAGAAAGGAGGTCCTGGGGTTTTGAAGGCAGAATTTATGGTGGAGAAACTGCTGCAGAGCTATTGTAGCTTTGGAAATAGACTTTTCAGTTCATAAATCCCACAGCTCCAGTCTCTGAGAGGAGCCCACCAGTCTGGAGGAATTCATCTGTGACACATGGTGGGGTGGGTAGCCACATGCAGAGCACAGGGTGAGTGGGGTGGGTAGGACCCGGGTTCTCAGCTGGGCTGTGAGCTCAGCAGAGCCCTGGGAGGCGGCAGGGTGGCTGGGCCAGGGGGAGGCACTGCTGCCCCAGAGGGTAGCCTCAGAGCTGGCCTTGGAGCTAGCCTGGGAGTCCGCCCTACACTTGAGCAATTATTAGTTCTATGATCTCTTTGCTATAGTTTCTCCATCTGTAGAAGTGGCTGTCTCCCTCTCCATCCACACTGCCCTGAAAATGCACCCTGAGACCAGGACTCAAGGGCAGAAGGTGATTTTGGAGAGCTCTGGGGATGGCCAGCAGATCTGTGGCTACATTCTTTTATTTGGGACAAGGGTGTTTGCAAGTGCAATTAAGGGACAAGGCCTGGGAAGGCCTACCCTCATTGCATGAACCTTTTAAAGCCAGAGAAGTTTTGAACATTTAGAGTCTGGCGTGTGAAACCAGCAGCGCCACACCATAACCAAGGTGTGGGTGGGGTGGAGCTAGCTCCCTTGGATACTCCTGAGGGCAGCCCCTTCCTGCCTACCCAGCCTTGGGTGGCCTTGGACTTGGTCACTCTAGTCTCTGCCTCTGCCTTCACATGGCCTCCCCCTCTGTGCATGTCTCCCTCTGCCATCCCTGTTAAGGCACATGGGGTCCCATTTAGGGTCCATCTGAATAACTCAGGATGATCCAGGGTAGCTTCCCATCCTATGATCCTTAATCACAATTATAAACACTTTTACCACGTAAGGTCACACTCACAAGTTCTGGGGCTGGGACTTGTTATCTTTGAGACTCCCATTCAGCCTCAGAAATGATAAATTCCTTCATGGATTTTCTATGCTGAATAGTTAAATCACTTCCAGTTGTCTCATCCAAAACTGTCCTCTTGCTGTGGTCCCCCTCGTTAGTGGTGTGCAGTGTGCACTCTGGACTGTGTTGCCTCTGGGGTGCTCCTGCCGGTTCGGCGGGATTGGGGCCCTCACCTGGGACCTAAATTTCTCACAAAGACACCTACCAACTTATATTTAATAAAGCTTTTTCCAAGAGCTTTTTGGCCACTGTCAGTTTTATTTTGTGTTATTTCCACCCTAGGAGTCACTGTGAATGGGACTAAGGCTGGATATGTGGCTTAGTTCTGGGGGACACTGACTCTGCTTTTGCAGGCTGGCCCCACCCTTCCCTGGAGCCCCTCACTCCACCCACCCCAGGCAGGATGGGGCCTGGCTGGGTTTGAGGACCCCCTGGGCTAGCTGGGGAGACTTGCTGAGGGCTGTGGGGGAGGGGTGTCTTGCTGACAGTGGGTCTGCCACACTCAGGGGCCTGCCACGCCCAGGCAGACTCAAGCTGCACACCTGTCCCTTGGAATTCTGTTGTCATCATATGTGTGGCCTTGGCAGGAATGCTCTGGCCTCCTGCTGGGGTCATTGCAGGGAGGGCTGGGTCTTCCTGTCCCAGGATGCAGAAGAGTCCATGCCCGTGGTGCTGGAGGCTCAGTGGCAGTGGCTACACAAAGCAGGGGAGTCTGGGAGCGCTCCTGCACTTACCACCTAGGGAGAGGGGCAGCATCATTTCTAAGGCCCTGATCTGACCCTTGGTGAAACAGCTAGGACTTGGGAACACGCTGGGCCTGGGGACATGGCTCTGTGCCAGGGACTGAAACCCTTGAGGTCAGCAATGACAGGCCTGTAGCTGGATTCTCCCAGGGGGCGCTGGGACTGTCGTGCCTGAGCATTCAGGTGGGGGTGGGGGATGCTGCATGGGTAGGGGGACACAGTCGGGGCTCAGGAACTACCTCCTCCGGGCTGCACCCTCCCTCCCTGACTCGTTCCTTAGGCTGGACCCCCAGGAGGTGGGAATGCCCACCAGGGACAAATCTATATGCAAGTGACAGATCCCACCCTGCCACCCCCCAGAATAGCAGGTGTAGTGTCCACATGCCAGGTCTTGTCCTGAGACTTTCACAAGCATCAGCCCTTTCCAGCCTCAAAAAACATACTCAGGCTGGGCACAGTGGTTCATGCCTGTAATTCTAGCACTTTGAGAGGCCAAAGTGGGAGGACTGCTTGAGGCCAGAAGTTTGCCATCAGTGTGGGAAACATGGTGAGACCGTATCTCTACAAAACAAATGGGAAAAAAAATTAGCTGGGTGTGGTGGTGCACACTGGTACTGGGAGGCTGAGGAAGGAGGATCCCTTGAGCCCAGGTGTTGGAGGCTGTAGTGAGCTGTGGTGATGCCACTCACTCCTGCCTGGGCCACAGGACGGGACCCTGGCTAAAACAACAACAGCAGCGACAGCAAAACGCTCAGAAATAGATACTACTGTGTTTTCCCCCAAATAAGCCCTAGCAGGATTTCTATGCATTTGTTAAATATAAGCTCTATCCCGATAATACCTAGTGATGGGAGTGGCTATGCAGCGTATCTCTATAACCATGCTATGCATTTCAGTGCGGAGAGAAAGACATCCCCTGAAAATAAGCTCTAGTGTGTCTTCTTAAGAAAAAATAAATATAAGATAGTGTCTTATTTCCAGGGAAACACAGTACTATTATCTCCCCCCCCCCCTTTATACATAAGAAATGGAGGCTTGGGAGACTAAATAACTCCGCGTCTTAACTGAATATCTAAGCTGCAGGAAGCTGGGATGTGAATGCAGGTGCTCTCACGGAACCCAGCATAGTTGAGGATACCTTGGTCTCATGGCCACAGGCTGCCTGCCCCTCAGTGGACTGGGACACTGCCTAGGGCTTCCAGAACACCCAACCTGTGCACATGGTGACCGCACTGATCCCAGAGGTCAGCCTGCTGGGGCTATGTTCTCTCTATTGGCCTCTGGGGACAACAGAGGCTGCTGCTGGTCTGGGCCCACCTGTTCTCATGACTGTTTGGGGCTGGAGCTCTGGCCTTTGGCTTTATGTCCTCTGTGACCTGCAGGGCTGTGGGTGGCACTAGCAGTCCCAGGGGATAGGAGAGGGGGCAGAAACCAGGTCAGGTACAAAGAAGGTGGGGGCCCAGGTGAACAGTGGGCAAGGTGTCTGCTGGCCTAACCCTTATCCCCACCCTGGTTGAGGGTGGGGGATGGTGCTGTCCTGGGGCCCAGGGAGAAAGATGGTCTGAACTCTCAGCTATGGCCCCACTGCCCCTCTGCTGTTGTGCCTGAGGCTGTTGTCCCCAAGCTGGGGGAGGTTAGGAAGGGGCTTCCCTGACCCCAGAGCTGCAGATTATAGGTCAGTGCCACGTAGCTCTGCATGGAGGTTTTCTTTGCTTAGCTGATTCCTACACACCTAGGGGTTCTTGAGGGATTAGTTTGGTAAACGAGCAGTTCTCAGCTTCTCAGGGTACCATGTCCTTTCATCTCCTGGTTTCAATTCAGTCATGGGGAGGCCTGTCTGGGCCAAGGACCAGTGGCATGTGGTCTGCCACGGCTGGTCCCACAGAGCCTGTGTCTTGGAGGGCGGCACAGAACCCTTGCTCAGGCCTGTGGGAAAGAGGCTGGGGGACCACGCCCCTGGCTGGAGTCAGGATGCCCAGCTCTGTCTTGACTTGCTGAGGGAGCTCATGCAAGTCCTAGCTCCTCCTGGCCTCAGTTTCCAGCTCTTGGACTTAGTTTGCACCTCACCCAGGGGAGCGGGCTAGGAAGTCTTGGCTGAAGGAACATGACAGTTGCCTGCCAGGCTTGGACCCTCAGGACTTGGAGGACTGAAGAGTTTGGGAGCAGTGTGCTCCATGTCCTGCACCAGGCCAGAGGCTCCCACAGGGGGTCATTCTGGAAAGTGGAGGCAGCTGAATAGTGGAGAAGCTGCTGCTTAGAGAAACTCCACTTTTGAAAGGGACTGTTTTGCATTAGAATTTCTCTAGAATGAAAGATGGGCCTGCTGGTTTCCTAAGCAGAGGAGCCTCTTGGGGGCTTCCCTGGGGGTCTGGGGTCCTGCAGGTAGGGGTTTGACCAATCGCGGTCACAGCCTGGTGGTGACACCTGATATTGGGCCCTGGAGCAGGCTTCGGGCTCCTTCAGGATTAAACAAGACGAGGCATGTAGGTCTAGCGTGGTGAAACCCTGAGGCAATGCCCTTGGAAGATCAGAATGTTCTGGAAGCTTTACTCTTCCACTAGAAAGGGTAGGGCATCGTTTAGAAGCCTCCACCCTCACCTGGGCAAGCATGCTTTGTGGCTTCAGTGTTACCTCCTTCTGGGTGGAGGGAGACATTGTATTCCCTCCTGAGGTAAGTGATAAAGAATTTGGTCCTTTGAGATTTCTTACAAAGGGGATATTCAGTAATATGCATGTCACCACTAATTCTTGAACATTTGATATGTACATTATTTTAAAGTTATAAAAGATCAAATGCTTCTATTTAAAAAACCAACCAACCAACCAAAGCAGCATTCAGGCCCAGGTTTGTGGGACTCAGGCCCCTCCCTGCCAGGCTGGCATGGGATGGGAGGGGGCTGTCATTTCCGCACTGCCCTGCCCGGGGAAATTGATGCACGATTTGCATAGTGTCCCTGCTTGCCTTTTATCAATATTTAATGACAGGCTGCGGATGCTTTCTGTGCATGTCCTTCTGGGCCCCTAGCAGGTGCCATGCTCACAGATCCCCTCCTCCCCCAGGCCGGAGTAGCTGTGATTGGCTGGGGGCAGCGGGCTGGAATGGGGAATGCGGTGATGAATTTTAACAATCTGGGAAGAATCTGGCACTGGCTGCTGTGTAATTAGTGGCCTGGGATGTCTGGGAAGGTTCCAGATTGGGGGACCTCAGCTGAGAGAGACAAACTGGGGGGGCCACAGCCATGGAGAGGCCCAGGCAGGGTCATGCTGGGGCAATGTTCAATGGCTCAGTGGCTGCCCAAGAAACCTGCATAGGCCAGGGCTGTGCGGGGCCCCTTACAGACCCCCAGAGTAGGGAGGTGCTGGCCTCCACCTGAGTGCATGCTTGTCCTCATCCATTAGGCTGCTATGTGGGCTCTGACGCCCTTGCTAGTGGGTGACAGGGCCTGTTCGTCATAAGGCTCTCCCTGCAGGTTCCAGGGGCTGAGAGTGAACACCTACTGTTGGGCTTCCCACCTCATCCTGGATAATGGAAGTGGTGACAGGGTGGTGGACAAGGGGAATCACTTTGTTGCCGCCACGTGTCTCTGGGTCTGGACTCTTAAGTCCACAAGCAGCTCAGCCCCCTCAGGAGCTTCCCTGCCACACGCAGCCGGGCCATGTGGTGAGGTGGCAGCTGGGACTCTGAGATTTGGGGCTCTGGCTTGGGGCTTTGTTCCAGCCCCAAAGCAGTTGTCCTGCTGACTCAGCCACAGTGCTGACTTCAAGGCCAGCCAGATGGGTGGGGTTAGGCCTGCTCCCCTGGAGGGGAGCCCAGAGGGGACCTATCTGTCTTGAAGATGGATGCCTCTGGGCCCCTAGGGTCATCCTGATCTCCCCTGAATGTGGACACCCCCAGGGTCATCCTGATCTCCTCTGAAGGTGGATGCTCCTGGCCCCTATGGTCCTCTTCTGGGAGTGCTCCTTTAGTTGACGGGAGTTAGTGAGAAGCTGCCCTGGGCTGAGGACAAAAGTCCATTTCATGTTCATCAGCCCAGGTTGGAGGGAGCAGGGCGTGTGGTCTGATGTCTTTGCCTCTCTGTGGTGGGGAGGCATGGTGGAGGCAGCTGGGCCCCTCCATCCTTTTGGGTGCTACACATGCTTCCCTAGGAAGGTCAGGGTGATGGGATGTCATGGAGCAAAGACAATATCTCTGTGGTGGAGGGAGGTACTGGGAGTGCTGGGGAGAAAGTGGATGGGAGGGAGAGATGCTGGGGGTACTGGGGGAGGGGAGGGCGGTGCTCACTGAACTTTGAAGCAGATCAGATTCAGAAAGCTGACAGTCAGCAGGTTGTGGAGCCCCTGCCTGGCCACCCTTGTTGGCCATGTGGTACAGTCCAGGGTACTTAATTGCTCTATGCCTGGGTGTTCCTATCTGTGCATGGGGACCAGGGACAAGTGTGAGGTGCAGGGAGCCCTTTGGGTTCCCCTCTGCATGCCGGGCATAGCTCTTGGAGCTCATCTTGTGTTCTGTGGCTGGCCCTTGAGACCCCCATGTCCCTGCAGCCTCTGACACTTTCTCTGCTTAGGGGCCCATGGGCAAGACCTGTAGTAAAGTGCAGGTCTGGGTGTGCCTGGCAGTAGGTGGGACAGACTCCCTGGGCGCTGGCAGAGGTGGGACAGGTGGTGGCAAGGACAGCTGGAGTCCTTCCCAGAGGCCTCTGCTCCTGCTCTGTGCAGCACACATTCCTGGGGCACGTGCTGTGTGTCAGACCCCAGTAGGGCACCAGATGCTAGAGATAGATGAAAGCTGGGTTGGCCCATGGGGGCTGAGGGGTGAGGTGGGGAGGGCAAAGGGACTGGGGGCTGAGGGGGCAGAAGCAGGGACTCCTAGGCACAGTCCAACCTTTAGCATCTGGGGGGAGAGCAAAAGGCACCCCACGGGCAAACCTGGAGGGCAGAAAATTATGGCAGGCCAGGCCCTGGCAGGTGGATGTGGTGAGGAGGTCAGATGCCAGGTGAGGAGCCAGACTCCACTGTAGGTGGGGGTGGTATGGGAGGCTCCAAGCTGAGGGGTGCCTATGGCAGGCCTGGGTTTGGGACACTCCCTGGGCAGGGCTGGGGCTAGGCATCTCTCCTGGGGAAGGGACGCCTCCTGTCATCCTTTGTAGCCACTGGCCTGGGCAGCCACTGTTTGGTCAGCTGGGAGGTGTCTCTGCGAGTCACTGTGCTGCCCAGGCCCAGTGCCGATTACTCTTGCAAACTGCCTCCTGAGACTCCGATGATGTGGCCGCTCCGGGCCGGACAGAAGAGATAAAAATGATGAAGAGTTTGTTCTCTGACATGGCAAACCAGGCTACCGTGTTGGGGGTAATTGGAGAAAGATCCTCCCGCTTAGCTTGGAGCACAGGTTAGAACTGCTTGCTCATGCCTGCTCCTAGTGTCGTCTCCTTGGGCACTGCCCACGTGTCCTGGCTCCGTCTGGGCAGTGACCATGCAGGTTAGGAATGCTGTGCTAGGGAGCCTCGGGCCCCCTGGCATCCAGTGCTCAGGCCTCTGGGTGATATGCAGGAGGAGGGTCCACCTGCAGCCCCCCTGTCTTGTGAGAGAGTCCATGGCATGGCTGTGGGGTGGCAGTGGGTGGTATCTAATCATCTCTCAAAAAAGTAGGAGAGCCTGATGAGTGGGTCCCACCCATTTTGATGGTGTAAACACATCCCACTCACGTTCCCGACTCTCGCAGCTGGCTCCAAGACTGCCTGCATGCTTTAGGGCAGGGCTGCAAGATGTCTGTTTGGGCTGTGCATGCTGGCCAGACACAATACCTGTCAAGGGGGAAAAGTGAAGCTAGTCTCAAAATGGCAAGACTACGAAACCCATGGGTGGATTTTGTTCACCTAGATGGAAAACTAGCAGGTGGTACTGACCATGGTCACTCTGGGCCATCTGAAGATGGGGAGCATGTGACCAGCCCTTACCTTGGGGGCACCTCAGCCCAGCAGAGAACAGAGATGACAGCGGGCATCCCAGAGGTGTGCTGTCACCCACCCTGTGCTCTTCCTGCAAAGGCCAGCTCTTGGGGTACAGCCCCCAGTTTGGTGCTAGTGCTGGGCCATGGCCCAGGGCTGCCCTTGTGCAGGGGGACCAAAGCTAAGCTGAGTGTCTACTTGACGGCCCTCTGGAATGGCTTGGGTCCTCTTCCTGGGTATAGGTGAGGCTGCCAGGGATGGGGGACTGGAGTCTTCCCCCCTCCACCTCCTATGACCCCCAGACCATGCCCATTCCCAGCTTCCTTGCTACCACTACCACCATACCTGGTGGTGGCTGTGTACCCCCAATGACCCCCTATGAGCCCCTGTACTTCCCAGACCTCTGCATGCCCCACAGCCCCTCCCGACCCTGACCTCTCCCTTCTCTGACACCCCTGGCCTGGGTATCCTGGGGTTGTGTGTGGAGATTTGGTGACCTTGTGAGGGCTGTAGGCGCCCAGGCTTCCTACTTTGCTTGGTCCTCTGTTCTCAGACCTTTGGTGAAGGAGGATAGGTGAAGTTGAGGTTAGAGTCTCTTACCTCCCTCAGTGGTGGTGCTAAATTTGCTGATGTCCTTGCAAGCTGGAGGGCGGTGCCTTTAAGGGGTGATGCCTGTCATCATGTGATTCCTGTCATCACCCTGGCTGCATTTCCTCCTGGGGCCAGGGTTCTGTGGTCAGGTTGGCCATGCATCCCTGAGGGAAGGCATGTGAGGCCTTTAAGCCCTACCTCTGACACCCACTCTGAGCAAGCAGTTGACACTTTCTAGAGCCTTAATTTTCTTAGCTGGAAACTGGGTTAGTACCTTACGGGGCACTGGGGGTGTGGTGGAAGATGTCATTTCAGCTTCATGGGTGCATTGCTACCGGGCACTTTCCCTGGGTGACCAGGGCTCCTCTCCTGTCTCTGACACTAGGATCCCATCAGTTATTTGCCAGAGTAACACAGCTTGTTTTCAGTGCTGTTGCTGATATTTTAAACCTGCTGACCCTACAGGGAAATGCTTTGGTGGGAATTGTTCTCACTACCTGTGGGGTTGGGTTCACTTTCCTCTTTCTCAAGATCCTGTTGGTGCCCCGTGTTTCCTGGGGAGGTAGTCGCAGGGCCTTCAAAGGATTAGTGCATGACGGCCCGTGGTGGCAAGTTAGAGCTGCCAGCTTCTCCCTGGCAGCCCCTGGCCTGTCTCAGCAAATACAAAATAAATTACCATTGCTCAGGCCACTGGCTCCAGCTCCCAGATAGCCCATGTCTCATTAACATTCACGCCTCTCTTTGTATGGCTAATATTGTCTCAGAGAAATTATGGGGAGCTTATTAGTGTTTGATTTAGTGGCAGGAACCCCAGTGAGCCCAACATTTAGTTTTTGTGGTGTGGGTGCCTGGCTCCTTCACACTGCTGTGGTGGCTGCTGAGTGAAGGAGGGTCCAGCTGCACAGACACAGGCTCTCAGGGCAGACCTGGGCAGGTCTCTCTTTCTGCTGGGGACAGTGGTCTAGTGAGATGACTTTCTGTAGTATCTGGGTAGGGGATACACAGGGGCCCCATAAGACACGATGGCCCAGCTGATGGAGGCATCTGTTACAAGGACTTGGAGCCTCCTGCAGATGCTGCTGTGAGCCTGTTTCCCTCCTTCCTGTGCCCGTCACCCTCAGGCTGGGCCAGGGGGTGCTTGGTCAGTTACATGCCTGCAGGACTCTGGGCACCTGGAGGGTCTCGTGTCCCACTTCTTGTGTTGTACCAGACCCAAGGCAATGCCAGACAGGGGCTCGTCCTGGGGACCCACAGGCTGTAGTTGCCAGAGAAGGATCTTGTGATGTCTGAAGCTTACATGGTCTTTGGGAGTCTTCTTTAAGAAGGAAAATATGAAAATGGAAATATGAAATTTATTCCAGGCCTTATAAGAGCTGTGCAATGCGGACCTGCAGTTGAACCTTTATTGGGGGCTGAGTGAGTCCCCTACAGGGACTGTCAGCCTGGTGAGACCATCACTATCTCTAGAGATGGGGACTCTTGGGTTGGCAGTGACAGGTACCCCCCAAATAGCTAAGGCTGCAGGGTTTGCTGGATAAGGCCAGGGCACCCTGTGGACCTGGACCTCTGGGGTCGGGGGGACTGTAGGCAGTGGTACTTGGGGACCACTGGGGCAGGCCCCAACGTCTCCTTCCAGGAACTCTTGGCTGATGGCCTCCCCAGTCAGGCTGCTGCTGTCTCACTGGTGTGTTGCATGTTGTGGCAAACACACGTGGAGGCCCCCAACTCTCACACCTTATGCTTCTGGCCACCAGGGAGAACTGAATTTTCTCTCCAGGTTTAATTCCAGGAACCATGGCAAAGTGCTCTGATTGGCCTAGCTTAAATCAGGGGTTCCCTTAGGACTACTAAGCCAGGGCTAGGGCAGTGGGGGTCACACTGTGCAAACACAGAGCTTGTGCAGTAGTTGTGGGCAGCTGTGGAAGCAGCTCCCAGAAAAGGGTGAGTCACGCTGGTCTACTCTCTGACTAAGCCAAGGCTACACTGGGGAGCAGGGGAGGGCACAACTTAGCTCTACTTTTAGAACAACGGATAGTTCATAGAAGAGGAGATATTTAGGCTGCGTCTTGTGGAATCAATAGGAGTTTGCCAGTTAGAACTGGAGACTGAGGTAACTTTAGGGAGAGGCAGGGAAATGTGGAATTGCTTGGGAAGAATAAATTATCTGGTAAGATTTGAGGCCAGACTCTGAGCCATGGAGAGAAAGGAAAGGAAGCTGGGTGTTGGGTGTGGGATGGAAAGGCCTTGTGCTTCAGTCTGGAAATAAAGGGAGCTCCAGACGACTCCAGCTGGGGGATATGATCAGATGCTTCGTGTGGCACTGTGAGGATAGTGGGTGGAGACTGGGTGCTCAGAGAGGTGAGAGCCTTGCTCAAGGTGCTGCTCTGGCTGGAGGTGGTGCTAGTACCCTTGGGCCCCAGTGTAGCTGCTAATCTCAGCCTTGGGCCGGCAGCCACCAGTGGCTCCCAAAGCATTTGCTGCCCAGTTGCTGGTGGTATGGTGTCTGAGGATGGCCTCTGGCATGACCACACATCATGCTGGCTGTGTGCAGAGCTGTGCCAGGCACTGCTCTCTCTCACTTGGGTCTCCCACACCCTCAGGGGAGTCATTGTTTGTTCCCTTTCCAGAAGAGTGAACAGGCTGGGGTAGTGTCACTTGCTCTAGTCACTCAGCTAACATGGGCCATGCTGGGCTCTGACTACTGTGACTGGCCCCCAGATCTGCCCACCAGGGTGCCACCTGCTAGCTGGCGAGTGGCTAGAGCAGAGAGGAACTGGGAGCAAAGTGGGGCCCAACATGAGGCACGCTAAGGGAAGGTGGTGCGTGACAGGCATGGGGACAGTGGCCAGGCTTGAGCACTTGTGAGGGGAGCCATGGAAGCTGGCAGGCAGGGGGAGAACACCAGGCAGGCATAGCTGGCACCATGTTCACAGGAAGACTTGGTGGCCATTTGCTCTTGAATGGTGCCTGTTCCATGGCCTGGACTGTGTCTAGCTCCTGTTGCCCTGGCTGCCTCCCAGAGGCCCACTGATGGCGGTCAGTGCAGGAGGGCTGGCATGTGGCAGAGCAGGACTATAGTAGTGACAGTGTAGTATCTGGGCCACCCTGGCCTCATCCTGGTCCAAGAGTTCCCTACTGGCCAGTAGACCCCTACTGCCAGAGGCCCCTGCCTGAGAGGGCTGCGGCCTTGGTGGGAGATGGTGGCTCAGGTAGGGTCTGTGCTTAGGAGGGGTGTTCCCACCACTCTGAGGGTTAATCAGCAACAAGGTGCCCAGGGCTATCAATGAGTATCAGGCCTGTAGGGGACAGACTCCAGCTGGGCTCCATCATGTGCTGTGAGTAGAAGGTGATGTCCCTGCAGAGGCCATGGGGTGGGCTGTGGCACCTGCTCGCTCACCAATCTCTGTGGCCTGCTGGTCCAATGCAGTCACTTAGCTGGTTTTATGGGGCTCACTTTGCTTGGCTGGTGCTCGCTCCCAGGATGCTTCCAGCGGGTCTGTCACTCACTCAGCCCATGGTGATGAAGTCCTGGCCCTGAATGTGTGGTATTTATGGCACTTACTCTGCCTCCAGCCCATGGCTGCCTGTCTGGGAACATTTGCTGAGATGCTGGGAGCTGGTAGCACTTGCAGTCTGGGTGGCATTGATCGCCCCATGTCCTGCAGCAGCCCACAGCCCCATCAGACAGCACCCACACAGGCTTCCATGGGCTTCTCTGGGAGGTTGGCCAGGCCCAGACAGGGTGCTGACGCTTGCTGACACGTCCACACGGTGTGTACCTACTGGCCCTGTTCTCTGCATGGACATAACTGGAGGCCACACCAAGGCAGCTGTACTCGCTGCCACTGCCGGAGCACCAAGCGTGTGCTGGCCAGCACGTGCCCCTCTCGTCCTCTCCTTAGCACTCACAGCAGCCTTGCCAGGGAGGTGACCCTCATGGGAAACCGAGGCCTGGGTGCAGCTATATTGCCCAAGGGAACCTGGCCTGGAGACTCCACCTACAAGCTTCCTCTGGTTCTGACAGTGAAAGGGACCCATTCCCTCTGAAGGGCTGTCCTTCCCCCAGCCCTTTGTGGGCCCCTCCTCATGTCTGCCATGGTACAGATGCACCCTAGGGTGTTGATGCAGTTTTGTTCCCTACCCAGGGAGATCTGGTCTCCACCATCACACAGTGACTTGCCTCTATTTATCCCCCAAGTTCATCCAGCAATGAGGGAAGCAGATTATCAATGACAGGCCTGATAGATTGGATGCAGGGCTGAGTGGGGACAGAGATCTTGTCATTATTATTGGAGATGAAGCTGGTGAGTAAGGGCAGTTCTGGTCATGCTGGAGCTGCTCCTGGGCTGGGTCCAGGGCCCAGAGCAGCCAGGGCTTCCCAGAGGGTCCCCACCTACACCAGACCCCATTAGTCTGTTATCTGGGGGCTGACAGCATGTCAGTGGGCTGGAGTGAGAAGAGCCGATCAATGGAGGTCTATTGATTTGCATCAGAACAATATGAAGAGGAGGGAAAGAGAGGGGGCTGGGGATGGATCCCCGGCCAGCCCAGCACAGCTAAAGGGATCTTTTATGTTTGGAGGGCTAGAGGGAACTGAGAGGCTGGCTTTGTCAGGTGCCTGGTGAGTATTGATCTGTATTAGAAATGATAATGAGCCAATTCTCCCCAGCTGGAGGCCTTAACCATTTCGTGGCTGACTGGGCTGTCCCACCAGGTGTTGGGATGCCCAGCCCCCAGCTTCCCTGCATCCCGCTCTTCCCTCCCAGGTCCCAAAGGTTTGACCAGAGGGCAAGTGCAGTGTGGGGGCCAGTGCTGGGCTGGGAGGCTGGTGCCAACATGGACCACAGTTGGGGCTTACTGTGTACTCATGGTGCCTGGTGTCCTGATCATTTCTTCAGCCACCTGTGAGGTAGGTAAGGATGACTCAGTCATTAGAGTGACTGATGAGGACAGGGAGGCAGGAGCTGTCGAGGGGCTGCCACCTGCCCCTCTAGAATCCACTTCCCTCATCTGTGAAAAGGGGTCCATAACAGCCTTACTGAGAGAATTCCAAGAATGAGGACAAGGACTTGTATGCTCCAGCCCCAAGCCACTGTTCTGTGGTAGCATCTGGCCTGGGATAGGATGGGGCTGAGCCCTAGACTTCACTCTAGCTGTGTGTCCCCCTTGGTGAGTATTTACCATGGAAGAGGCTGGGTTTGTCTCTCAAACCCGGGGGAGGGAGGAGATGCCCATCATCTTTCTAATGGTTGTGAGGATCAAAGGAGCACATGCCCAGCATGTGGCTGGGGCTAATAGAAGATGGCTGTAATCATTGTCATCATCACTGACATCTTTACCATTATCATCAGTATTGTTATAGTTGTCGTTGTCATCACCATCATTGTCATTATTTTCACCATCACCATTATCCCCATTGTCACCACTATCATTTTCATCATTCACATCAGCATCATCACCATCACCACCATCACCACCATCACCACCATCACCATCATCATCATCACTATTATCACCACCATCACCATCATTACTACCATCATCAACATCACCACCACCATCATCACCACCACCATCATCACCACCGCCATCATTACCATCACCATCATCACTACCATCACTGTTCTGTTATCACCACCACCATCATCATCATCACTGTTATCACCACGATCATCATCATCACCACCACCATCACCATCACTGTTATCACCACGATCATCATCACCACCATCACCACCATCACCATCACTGTTATCACCACAATCATCATCACCACCATCACCACCATCACCATCACTGTTATCCCACGATCATCATCACCACCATCGCCACCATCACCTTCACTGTTATCAACACGATCATCATCATCATCACCACCATCACTGTTATCACCACGATCATCATCATCACCATCACCATCATTACCATCACTGTTATCACCACGATCACCATCATCACCAACACCACCATCACCACCATCACTGTTATCACCATGATCATCATCATCATCACCACCATCACTGTTATCACCATGATCATCATCACCACCATCACCACCATCACTGTTATCACCACAATCATCATCACCACCATCACCATCACTGTTATCACCATGATCATCATCACCACCATCATGATCATCATCACCACCATCACCACCATCACTGTTATCACCATGATCATCATCATCACCACCATCACCATCACTGTTATCACCACCATCACCATCACTGTTATCACCACAATCATCATCATCATCACCATCACTGTTATCACCATGATCATCATCATCACCACCATTATCATCATTATCATTATCATCACCATCCCCATTGTCACCCTTAGCATCATCCCCATTATCACCATCAATTCACCATTGCCATCTTCACAGTCATTGTCATCATGGCTATTTTCTCTGTCATTGTCATCATCATCTTCATTGCTATCATCATGGCAGGCCATTGGTTTTGTTCCTAGCCCAGAGAGGTCACCTGACATTAATTCCCTACTTGCCTCTGTTACCTTCCAAGTTGTGTTTGCTTTGGCAGCCCATATACTAAAATTGGAACGATACCCCCAATCCAGTCTGTGAGGAGGGCTGCTCATCTGGCTGCTGCTGATTCTACAGAGGGGTCCTGGTCTGAGCAACTCAGCCCCCTGGGCTCACATGCTGGCACTTGTCTGTGGAATCTGGGGGACACATGTTTCCTCACTGCCAGAGCTTTGGATGCCAGTCTGCAGCAACCAGACCTGTGGGTTGGACAGGCAGGCTGTCAGGGCATAGCTTAGGGCTCAGTGGTATAGTGGCTCCAGGGGTCTGCTGATGGTGACGGGGTGACGCTCTGTGATTTCTGTCCAAACCACAGTCACTGTATTTGTGAGAAACAGTGGCTACTTCTCTGGGAAGGGGCAGGTTTCCTTTGCTTGACCATAGACCCCCCCCGTGGGCCCCCTGCTGTGTAGTCTTTTGGGGGTGCTTCCTCCTTCAGCCTCAGTTTTGCCTTCTGCATAATGGGAGTGATTGCTCCCATCCTTCCTAACTGACCAGGGCTGGGGTGAGGTGGGCTCCCGAGAATGCCAAGAGGTATTTTTCAAAGACCAAGGCCATGGTGGGCTGGAGGTTGTGAATCCTGTAGGAGAGGGCCCAGGTGAGGAGCCCAGGGTTACTGGATCTATTCCAAGCTGGCCGAGTATTTGGGCATCTTCATGAAACTGTGTCAACCCTTTGGCTTAAGCTGATGGCCACAAAGTGACCTCCAGTGCCCAAGTTACTTCAGATAAATCTGTAGGCACAGTGTAGTGGGTGTAGGAAGGGACATGGGCACTGCCAGCAGGTTGGTGGTTGTAGGAGAATGGGCAGTCTCTGGGGTGCTGGGGAGAGCCTGGCAGGCAAGTGGGTAGAGGCGGTGTCTGATCTGGGCCCTGAGGGCTAGCGGGGTGGGGCAGTGGCAGTTGGCAGGTCCTGAGGATAGGGCCCAGGGCTGGGGTGGTGGCGGTGGAAGAAGAGGAAGGAGGAGGAAGGAGAAAAATGACTCTGAGCTCCTGGCAACTTCAATAATCAGCTCCTTGTCAGGCAAAGAAAATGCTTTTTAATGTTCAGATTAATTATTGATCAGCACAGCATGGCCCATGCTTCCTGTCAGCCCATGCAGGGATCCTGCTGTGAGTGCTGGCAGAGCTGGGGACCCCTGGGGTGGCAATGACACCCTATTTACTCACCTTTTCTCTGTGTGTGCTGGAAAGGAAGCCCCTGACATGGGGGTTATTTCTGCCCTGGGGAGGCAGGAATGACAGTGAGGTGGCCACTGCCCCAGGAGGGCACTGCCTGACCTGGGGGACGCAGGGTGAGAACCTCAGCGTGGTTGTGGGCATGGGTGGCTGTGGTCAGAGGTGCCTGAGGCTGTGGCAGTGCAGGCTTCTGGGACCCACAGCAGCAACGGTGGCTGGTGGTCTGCATTGAGCTAAGCAGGATAAACCACGTGGGGGTGCAAAGTCGGCTCATCTTTCTGCTTGTTTCGTTGTTAAACACGGTGCAGGTGCAGGGATCACAGATGCGCAGGTACCAAGGAGCAGAAAGCACCTGTTTGTACCCCGTCCACATCGAGCAGCCCTGCCAGCCCCTCCCTGTAAACAGCTGTCTCTACCTGTGTGGCCACCACATCTGCTGCTCCCAGGGGGCAACACCTCCACACTAGTGCACTTGGCTTAACTTGTGTAAACAGATTACACTTGAGTATCCCTTTGCTTTTTATTACCTTTACCTGCTGGGCTTTCATGCCGTCCAGCCAGATCTTCACAGCTGCCATCTTCTGTGGACAGGGAGTATCTCTGGGCTTGTTTGTGGCTGGCATGGCTAAGTGGTGCATTCCTGGATGGATGCATAGCCGTCTAGTCCTCCTTCTGCTGTTGATGACAAGTAGAAGTGCTGAGTGACCACTGCCACTGTGAAGTTCCTGCCCATGTACCTGCGGGCCACTTCTTCTGGGACCCTTCCCCAGGAGAGGAGTTGCCGGCTCACAGGTCATGCTCATCTTTAACCCTTTTAGATAATGCCAATCTAGTTTTTTCTTGTTTGGTTTTATTTTAAAGTGATACACTTTATTTTTTGAGCAGTTTTAGGTTTACGGAAAAATTGAACAGAAAGCACAGAGAGTTCCTGCCTGCCTCCTCTCCCACGGTGCTCACGCAGCATCAGTGTGGGGTGCTCAGTTAAGTGACACGCCAGTGCCAGTGCTCCGTCGGTGGCCACAGCACAGAGTTTGCGTTAGGAGTCACTCTTTGCATGGTACGTCCGGCACCTGTCTCAGAAAAGACAGCACTGCGGCAGTCACCAGTCACGTGGGTGTCAATTCCCAAGTCTGTATCTGGGACCCCTGCTCTGTCCCCAGGCCTGTGGGCCTGGCTGGACATGGGGTACAGTGAACTTGGTGCTCGTTTTTGGGGCATTGGAACGTTCTGCATTCTTTATGAGTCCACACACATCACAGCTCACTGAGCTCCAGAAAGAAGCACAGAAAGACAGTCACGGAGATTTTGGTTAGAATTTTATTAAACCAAAGCAATTTGGGAAAAACTGGCATTTTTGTAATACTGTGACCTTCTGATACAAGAACGTGGTTTATCTTTGGTTAACTGGTGTCCCTTATCTCTTTCAATACAATTTTTGGTCTTTTATTAGAGTCTTACATTCCTTTGTTAGATATATTCTTAGGTACTCAATAATTTTCTTTGATTCTTTTCAACTACATTTTTAACTTGTTTGTTGATACGGAAATCAAATTTGAATTTGTTGCCCCTGTCTTGTTTGCTTGTTTTTGTCTTAGGTGCCGTCCTGGACAATGCCTTTAGAACTGTCTTCTGGTTTATTTATTCTCCAGCTGTACAAAATCTGCTGTAAACCTGTGTATTTAGTTTAATTTTCAGTTTTAGACATTTTTATTTGGTTCTTTTTCAGGTCTTCTCTGACACACTTTACAGTTTTCAGTAAACTGAAAACAATATCTCCTGTAGATATTTTTGAATATTTTATCTCCTCAACTTAGGCAGCCTCATTATCTTATATATTCTGCTTATAATTCTGAGACCTCATCTTCGTGGCCCTGTTCCTGTTGCCTTGTCTCTGCTGGCTCTCAATCTGGGATTCGTTTTTCATTCTGTGCCTGGTTAGCTTTGTGTGCTAGACATTGTGTTTGAAAAGTGCTTGTAAGAATAATTTGAGTACCTTTCTTTAAAGATGATGTTGTCTTGGTTTTTCCGGGTGCCTGGTGGGGAGCTACATGTCAGGTGAAGTTCAAGCCTTGAGACTTTCTGGAGCAGGACTGCTGGTCACCGCTGCAGACTGTCAGCCCCGCACAGTGAAGACTGATTAACCTCCTGTTCACCCTGGGCCTGTGGGTGTGGCCTTTGGGCTTAGAGTCAGGGCACTGTCAGCATCCTACCTCTTGCAGCTGGGCTTTGCCTCTGTGGCTCCCAGAGACTGTCTGGTGAGGGCTTAACACCTGCCTCTTTGGGGAGGAGCAGATCCGGAGTTGCAGCATCTGTAGTTTCCTGCAGTGTGAACACTCCCACCATGCTGCCTTCACATGACCAACACAGTGTCACTGAGGCGCAGTCAGGAGTACACCCCCACAGCTGGCTCTGATGTGTCCTGGCAACCAGCTCTGACCATACTGCCTCTCCCTCACCTGCCCGTCAAGCAGCTGATCCCAGAATAGTGACTGGTCAGGCTGCCATGTCCTTAGAGCAGAAGCACCTTAGCTTCCCCAGCTGGGATCTTGCCTCTCCTGAGCTTTTGAACTGTCTGATTTGCTCTTTGATGCTTTACAGAAGATGGAACACCTCTTATGCAGCTTTTCTAGTTGTCTTCAGTGATGACTTGGTCCAATCACCCAGCCTGCCATTGCTGGATGCAAACATCTCCTATTTTCTTTCTTTCTTTCCTTTTTTTTTTTTTTTTAAGAGACGGAGTCTTATTTTGTCACCCTTGGTAGAGTGCCATGGCATCACAGATCACAGCAACCTCTAGCTCTTGGGCTTAGGCGATTCTCTTGCTGCAGCCTGCCAAGTAGCTGGGACTACGGGTGCTCGCCACATGCCTGTCTGTTTTTTTGTTGCAGTTTGGCCAGGGCCAGATTCAAACCTGCCACCCTTGGCATATGGAGCCGGCGCCCTACCCACTGAGCTACAGGTGCTGCCCAATCTCCTATTTTCTGCTGTAAGAATGATGTGTGGTCTGTGCAGGAACAAGCGGACAGTATAGAAGAGGAAGAGAGGGACAGCCATCCTTCCAGAGGACGCTGCCTGCAATTGGGAGCTTTACCCCAGTTTTCTGATCATTGTTGTTTGACTGTACAGTGCAGCAGCCTGGGTCTCGTGGTCAGTGCAGCACACCGATTGTGCCCAGTGCAGAGAGTATCAGTGATAGAGGTCTGGCGCCCGCTGGCTCCTGGTCTCAGCAGAGTTTCCCGGCCTCTTGCAGCCGCTGTCCTCTCGGCTGCTGGAGGAACAGGCCTCCCACTCTTCCCAGCGTGCTGAGTGGGCTGGGCTGATGCTTCCAGAGCTGCTCCGGAGAGATTTGGGGACTCAGACGCCAGCCTCTCTGCCACCAAGCAAGTGCAGATGTCCCCGTCATAAATGGCCACAGGGGCCTGGGCCTGCAGCCCCAATTCCAGGGATCAGGCCAGCTGTCAGCCTCTTTGGAGTCTGGCTTTACAGGGAGCCCGGGCCTCATAAATGTCAAAGAATGCATTCTCGGCAGCCCAGGAGTCGGAGAATGTGCCTCTGAGGAGAGCATTCCTTCCCCAGCACAGCTGCGCAGCTCCTGTTTCTATCCTTGGGCCATAATTAGTCCTGTCCCTTGACCCTGAATTCTTGCCGAGGCCGGGAACAAGCGGTAGCCCCATGGTTGGCTCCCTTTCTCTGCTGTGGCCAAGGCAGAAGAGAGAGCTGAGTTGGGGTGGGAGAGGGCCTGGAGCAGCAGAGCCTAAGGGGGCTCTGGGCACTGTGTGACTTTGGGGTGGGATGGGCCGGGCTCCCTGCCTCTCAGGCCCAGGCCTCCCTGTGTGATGGCTGCTCAGCCCAGGACAGTGGGTGATGATTCAAGACCCCATTCCTGCCCACAGACAGCCCTTCCTAGTTCACAAGGATAGGGCCAGGTGTGATTCTCTTCCTAGTCACGTGAGGCAGATGGGACTCAGAGAAGGAGGGTGAGGCCGGTGGGGGGACAAGGGGGATGTGGAGACACCAAGGTAACACCTCAGCCTCACCCCAGCTGTAGGCTGCTATGGACGCCATCCTTTTCCACTGTATTCTGAAGAGCAGGCAGGCCAGCCCTGGGCTGGGCCCTGGATGGACTTTCTCTGGGTCTCCCATGCTCTATGTTGGTCCTCCTCATCCCCTGGCTGGCAGTGGCCTCCAGATGCAGGACGCCCATGTTCACTGACATCGGGCCCCTCCCCCA
Organism: Galago senegalensis; assembly: GCA_963575145.1. Classification (NCBI taxonomy): domain Eukaryota; kingdom Metazoa; phylum Chordata; class Mammalia; order Primates; family Galagidae; genus Galago; species Galago senegalensis. Next base: position 1,890 of record CAUYTI010005992.1, on the reverse strand, counting down.
GCCCCGATGGCAGGGCAGAGCCAGCTGAGATATAGCAATAACAGTAGTGACCTGCCCGAGCACCATCTTGGCCAGGCTCAGCCTGAGCTCTGTCCTCTGGTCAGTCCATCTGGCCTCCTAACCCTGGGGTGTGGCTCTAACTATTATTCCCATTCTCTGAAGAAGGAAAACAGGAAGGGAAATTTAAGTAACTTGCCCAAGGTCACTGACCTTTGCAAAGGCCAAGCTGGGACTCAAACAATGTGTCTTGTTAGGAGCCCACACCCTGCCCTCAACCTGAGCTGGCTGCTACACATCTGTCTGTAAGTGGAAGATGTGTGGCCTGAGCCATTCTCACTCCTGGTCCATAGCTCTTTCCTCAGGGCTCCGGGACATTCACATTTAGTGTATGTTGGTACATGTATACTGAGTTCCTGGCATCAGGCCAGGCAAATATAAGTGTTGATTGCTAGAAGAATAATAGGACAAAAGGAAAAATCTCAACCCACAGGGAAGAAATAGGCTGTAAAGAGCCAGTGAGTCAGGTCTAAACTCAGAGTCCTGGCAGTTACATGTTACACAGAAGGATAGAGTGAGCACAAGGCCCCTGGGACAGGCTCAGCTTAAGTCCCCTTGCCACCAAGGAGCAAGGGTGGCACTTGCATCTCTCTGGACAGGGCCCTTTATCCAGCATGATCAGGGAACAGACTCTCGGGCTGGTTTCCAGACTTGATTTTCATCAGTGCTGTAGCAGCCTTGGCAGAGCACTGCATGGGACTGATGTGCAGCTTGGACACGCTGTGTCCTTAAGGGGTGCATGGCCCCAGGCACAATGCACAAGCGGCCACTAATGCCACTTAATGTTTCAGGACCTGCTGCAGCCTATCCCAGGGGCCTGGGGCTGGTGGGGCAGTGGCAGGCGAGTGCCCCCACCAGGTGTCTTCTCAGGCTGACTGCTGGGCTGGCCTGGACTGGGACTTTAGCCAGTGTTGAGACTGTGTCCTAATGCAAAAATAACCCTATACACAGGCCTGCATTGGCTCAGGGGTGGCTCAGGGTCACACAGGAAGGGGACAGATGGAGAGTATGGGAAAATGACAAGGACAGGCCTGTGCATGGCATCTGGGGTGCAGTCATAGTTCTGGAAGCCTGAGAGGCAGCTGCTCAGAGAAGTTGGGGCCACGGGTGCTCTGGCCAGGGAAACAGAAGCCACATAGCTAGACCTTCCTGCTGGGCTGTCAGGTGTGTGTGTATGTGTGGAAGTGTGAGGAAGTGTGTTTGTGTGGAAGTGTGTGAGTATTGTGGAAGTATGTGTGAGCAGGTGTGTGCCAAAGTATGTACGAGTGTGCATGCAGAAGTGTGTGAGTGTATGCACAGAAGTGTGTGTGACTGCAGAAGTAGTGTGTGTGCAGAAGTGTGTGTGAGTGTGTGGATGTTTGTGTGTGTGCAGAAGTGTATGGGAGTAGATGTGTGTAGAAGTGTGTGTGTGTGAATGTGTGCATGGAAGCATGTGTGTGTGTGTGTAAGCATGTGTGCCTGTGGTTTCTGAGGGGGGACTGGTGTCTGAGGTGGGCTCTGCTCTGGGACGCTACGGGGCGTGCCTTAGTAATGCAGGACCTCCTGGAGCTGTGGCCCAGGGCCCTGCAGGGCAGAGCCCCAGATCCTCCCTCAGGTGGCATCTCCTCCCCAGGAGGGAGCCTTTCAGGGGCCACCACCTGCTTCTCTTTTCAGAGGATCAGGCCTGGGCACTGGGACTGTGTGCTCAGGGCATGAGGGACCCCAGCCCTCTCCAGTGGGGCTGTGTGCTCAGGGTGTGAGGGACCCCAGCCCTCTCCAGTGGGGCTGTGTGCTCAGGGTGTGAGGGACCCCAGCCCTCTCCAGTGGGGCTGTGTGCTCAGGGTGTGAGGGACC